>DWJZ01001831.1:0-21609 GCA_018249125.1 Asbolis capucinus
CATATTGTAACCATAAAATTGTATTCGCTTTATGTACCTAGTTGGTGTGCCTTAAATAAATAAATAAATAAATAAATTTAACTACACAATGGAGTTCAAAGTTTATTTAGTAAGTTTTATAAGAAGTTTCATTAGTACTAACTTTTATCTCTTGTTTGTGCATTTACAAGATAACTATATGTTCGTAAAACTTATCTTCGTATTTCGGCAAAGCTATATACATATGTAAAAGTATATATGTGTGTTTGTATGCATTTTTTTACAGTGACAGATGACTGCGTGAAAAATTTAAAAACACTAACATATTTTTTAAGCATTAATATAATAATAGGAATTGAAAATAAAATAATGTAATTGAGGAAGGATTTTATTGACTTTCATCTCTTTCATTCACGTTTTTGCATAAGATTTTTTCGTTTAACGTTTTCGTTACTTGTATTTTGTTACTGTTAAAAATGATTATAAAATATATTCTGTCATATATTATATGTTATAATAAAACAAATACAGCAACGATATCCTGTGATATTGTAAAGCAAGTACACATAGTAGAAGCTTAATAATAGTTTAAATAGCGAGAAAAAGAACATTTTAATGCTTTTGGTTGATATTTTATAAATTTGCCATAATATTTCCTAAAAATTTGGAGCGTTCGTTTTTCGCTTCAACACATTGCACTTATAATGTTTTGGTATCTCAAAGATCTTTGTATTGTACTACAGAGTGCAATATTTATTTTAATCAAAGGCGAATTATCTATTTCGACAACAATACTAACAACTAACTACAAAGGCATACACCGATACAGTTGATTATTATACATATATAATTAAAATAAAAACATGGGATCTGTCTATGGCATTGGTATGCAATGACAAAGAAGGTAATTACGAATTAATATTGGGTGCAATAACAATAATCATCTATTTATTATTGCGCCTTTTTGTATATTCTTTATTGATATAAAAGGAATCAAAAAATTTCATTCCCTTTCTATCGTATAAAAATCTTAGCTGAAAAAAAAGTATATATAAACTTAGAACATAATATTTGACGTGCCTTGTTTCGCTAGTATATAGATTAAACTACTAATGACAGAGGTAATGGGTAAATCATCTCCAGCAAGCCAGTTTCAACAAATTCAATTTTGAACGTTGATCGAGTCTGACGTCACGCTGTGGCTACTGCCTTCATCGAGAGCCAATAACAACGACGTTACCTCCGCTTTGGTTAATGACCAAGTCGACTTAGGTACCTATCGTTTACCTGATTTAAGTCTATAATGCATCAATGTACATGAAATAGTACTGAACGTACCACAAAATATCTCATGTCAAAAATATGTATTCTTATGCCGAAAGTTTGTTACTAGCTGGATGATTCTTTTAAAGAAAATGCTAGGGCATGTGTTTGACGTATAGCCGTATGTACGTACTCGTTAGTAGCGCGCTGTCTGCGCTGTCTGTAACAGCGAGCAGTACAACGCTCCTTGAAATGTTGTTGCTGTTTCTCCTTCTAAGACCTTCAAAATGTTCTTAAACCAACTTCAAATTAATAAAGTTTGAAAAGTTGCTTGTACTGAGTCCTGTAGTGACAAATTACGTGTCATTGATTGGGGTACGAGTTCTCCGACATCTGTATTATAAAAAAATATTATTATTAGTGTATTTACTTTATAATAAAGATATAGTTTGAAAAACATTTCAATTAGAAAAATGTTGAATCGTTACCCCTATTTCTTACAAATCAGCAAATAGTCCATTGAAATTATTTATTTTATGTAGATATTTTCAATACAATTATGTATAAACTCAATTTTGGAATCTGTCACCTTTTCGGAAAGGTGCCATAATAAAGAGAAGAAACGGGGAAAAACTCCTCATTATTTCTTTAACATGCCTTAATCAGAAATCGAGTCCTCACTTCAGGCAGTATCACAGCTTCAAGGCCGTTAAATATATTAAAACTTAATTAAAGCTCCTGATAGCGACACACGGTCGCTATTTCCTATGGCGGTAAATAAGTAGATAATCTTGTTAAGCAAGCGACGTTAAAAGGAAAATCTGTGAGCAACTAACTATATTATATCGCAAACACGCGGCGACTCTTTGAATCAAAAGGGAATTGCATCCTTTGAGGAAAACACATAAGTAGTGGAACTATTGGATTTTTGCTCAATGTTATAACATAAAATAAATAGTTTTTCAGATCTTATGTATCAAGTGTTGGTACACCTTTCAGTAAAGGCAAGGCTCTTGAAGATAACAGTGCCATGCAAACACATGCATTTGAGCCGTTAAGCATTAACTTATTTTACATAAAAAAATATTTAACAAATTAAATCGCTTCAAAACCCGGGTTTTGAAAGTCAATGTGGGGCCGTTATTCCGTTATAAAATACACGTTACATTGCTGTGGGTTCTACAGGAATGATTCGAAGATAAAGTGAGTGCTCGTAAAATGAACGGCAAATATATTACTGCGTCTGCGAATACTTCTACTCTTAAATGTTTTCGTAAAGGTCAAGAGAATCAATGAAGTTATTTAAAAATTAAAAAAAGAAAAACATGATTGAGTGGTTACAAATGTGTTTTTAGCGGAAAGGTATATTGAAGCCACTGAAGAATACTTTGAGGCTCTCGTACATCAAAGCTATTGATTTCACAAAAAAAAATATTCATAAAATAGAAAGTTCAAGTTTATCTTCGTAAATAAATAAGTTTATCGCAGTAGGAGAGAATGAAAGTATTGTCCGTCGATCTCTTAGTTTTCGAAGCAGACGCTGACAAAATTTTTCCCATTAACAATTACTCAACAGCTGAAAGTATGTATTTGAATTGGTTAATCCCGTAATATTAGTCTAAACCATCGTCGACAAATACCTCCTTATATTGTTATATGTATGACGAAACTAAATAGGTACTACGGAATTATACAATTTGCTTTGAACTACAGCACAAGTTCAGAGAAGTCGAGTCTAGATATAAATTGGAAGGTTCTGTTAAGTCCAATCATAACTTATGAACCTCCTACTGGCTGCTACAGAATGTGTTTCTGAATGAGCTACGTACCTAGCGGTGCTAATTATTAGACACGAATCTTCCGATTGGTCTTGTTTATAGACTATATGCCTTATTTAACTGCGCATAAAAACCGAACTGTTTCTGCTAAAACATTAGACTCACTAATGTTATAATTGCGAAAGTAACTCTGTCTGTCTGTTATCTTTTCACGCCTAAACAACTGCTGCGACTTTAATGAAATTTAGTACAGTTATAGGATTAAACTTAAGCAAATACATAATCTACTTTTTGTCGCTAACAAAGGGAAGATGTTGAAATAAAGGATACAAGTTTGTATGGAAGTCCCTTATTAATGAAGATATAACTAAAAATCTTTGTATTTACTATGTAATGGTGTGGGGGTAAGGAGAGGGTGCTACTGTACCACGCGAACGTAGTTGCGGGAAATAGCTATATATGTACATATATATTAGTTACTGCGCCCGATGTACTCACGAATATTTGTCACTACGTATAGCTTTTAATCGGTCATTCACTCCAGCCAATACTTTTAAACTTTTTACGTGTCAACTCATTTAGTTAAATGAGCATAAAATGGTGAACATTATGTATATTAAATTTATATATACGTTTATATTCATTTGTAACATTTTATATAATATATATCAAGGATTTCAAAATCCTTAAAGTCTATAAAAATGTTAGGTTATATATTTTATACTTGTTTTATTTTTACCACCTGCCATTTTCAGTATGGGTCGACTAGTAGAGAATGCCACTGGGCATTAACTCCGTCCTTTGTAAAAAACTTTTAAGGTTTTTACACAAATAAATAATAATAAATATTATACATATCTTATAGGTGCTGAATATTCTTATATATCTTATAGTTATCGCTGAGCCCTTACACACGATTCAATATGTAATGATTGAGTTTTTTCTAACGTTACACTTTATTCCCAGATATTTCCACCTGAGTGTGTCTGAGTGGCTCAGATTAGGGACGGATCAGTGGTCTGCGAATAACAGATAGGAAATAACAAAAAGGTTAGTGTGAGGTCATGGTTACCCAACTAGATTTGGGAGGGGGATCTACCTACCGATTCTAGGTTAATCAAACTATTTCAAAGTCGCTGATGTTTAGAAATCATTCGACCGAAGTTCAGTCGGAATTTGGTATTCACATTTATACCAACTGCGTTTCGATAGAACTTAAACTGTATGAGATCGAAATAGAGTTGACGTTTAAGGATACGCTTCATCGACATTTCGATGTCGTTAAGAGTGCAATTGAAAGCCAATCATCGAATGCGAATATCAACAGCGCTGCAACGAACGTTGCTGCGATATCGCTACGACTTTTGAAACGAGAACCGACCGTCTGGCTTGTTGCAGCCGTTCTTGTGACGGGGTATTAAGAAATTTCCAGAAATTTAAAATTTTCCACAATTTTTAACCTCGAGGGCGTAGAAAAACGTAAGTTTAATATTTTGGACTGAATAGAATGGAGAATGGCTGTTGAACGAGGCGCATTTACCCATGAGATAGATTTGGGGTCACCATGTCATAGGGCCCTTAGTTTGGAGACTGCAGGGACGCCCGAACTCCCCCTACTGACTGCGGTCGGCCAGCTGTGCACCGCGCTTCGGACTAAACTCCCGGCTCTACAAGGCTGGTCTAACACACGCAGCGCTACTGTTCAGACCCATTTATCATCACACCAGAACATGACGAATCGCTTGGGGGCTTGGCTTGGTCAGAAGATTTTGCCTAATAAACAATTTTTAAGTAGCAGTTTTAGTACGGGTTAGTCTCCTATCATGAAATCAATAATTAGACATGGAGTTTGTACAGGTCATAGACCATCATTCTGAGCTACTGCCGAACGAAAGGCATTTGAAAACTTTAGGAGAACTCTAAGGACTTCTTCAGGTTCAGGTTTCCTCTCGATTTATTTCTCTGATGCAGCAAGCGATAAGTATCTAATTTTTAATCTCCACATACCGTTCGAAAATTGTTGGTGCACGCTGAAATTCTAATTCGGAGTTCGGGAGTCCAATCTTGAAGCCAAGAGTCCTGTTTTAAATTCCTAGCTGAGGCAGGTATTTTTGTATTAGTTTTTGAGCCATTCTGTGTGTTGTCTATGTGCCCAGTGACATAAAACACATATTCGCTTGCCTCACACCTTCAAAAGACAATTACGCTATGAAGCTGAGATATTTACCTATAAAGCATATTTGAGTAATTCATGTCATCTAACTCAATTAAAATTCTGATCGCGAGTACTCCTAATAATGATTCATGAGAGGGAGCTGAGACGACGTGTCAGGATCTACGAGGTTATACATCTAGCACCGATATTGCTGCTAGGCCGTCATGACGTGGGCGCTGTGTCAAGTGCCTTTAACTTGAAATGTTCGGTTTGTTCGGGTCAGGTAAGATTTGACGTAATAAAGTTTTGAGTATATTTTTATTATGTATGCTTGGAACAATTGTTTAAAACATGGGCATGAATAGACCAGTGTTTTCTTAAAAAAATGGACGCCAAAAAGTATTTCATATAGTTCAGTTAATTAATGTCAGTGCGTAATATACTCGTACTTTGTATGTTGATCGGAAGCTTGAGGCATTTAAGATAGAAAATAATTACACGCATTTTACATTCACTTGTCTTGAATTTTTTTTTATTGAAAAAGTAAAATTTATGTTTGATTTGGAGACAGCGTAATGGAGGGACGGATCGATTTATGATTTTATAAAGATTCTGGTTTTTGTGGGATGTATAACCCTTAAAAGATAATAGGATAAAAAATGTATCTACAAACCCAAAAACTGTGCCAAGTATGATTCAGAATTGAAGGGCTCTGTACCACGGAGAAATATTTCTATAAGAACTTTCTGCGCCATGTTAACTTTGTTTTGCTTTTGTAATAACATTTTAAGAGTAGTATAGTTTATAACAAATTCAATGCCATATGACAGACAGATGAACGGAGAGCGAAATCTCAACATCATCTCAACCCATCACGGCCCACTATTGAGCATGGGTCTCTTCTCTGAATGAAAAGGTTAAGGCCATAGTCCACTACGCTTGCCAAGTGCGGATTCGCAGATTTCACACACCTCCCCAGCATGCAAACTCTAGATGTGTTCCTTCACCGTTATAGCGAGTGATATTTAAATGCTTAAAACGCACATAACTCCGAAATATCAAAAGTGCGCGCCCTGGGATTGAACCCGGACCCCCCAATTAGGAGGACGAATTCTAAACCACTAGCCTATCACCGCTTCAAAATCGAATGAACAGTATTTTACACTCATCGGAAGTTGTGTTGGTATAAATAATTGGCAATGTTAAGCAACAGGAGGCGTGCGAAGAGACAGCAGGAAAGATAATGAGACATCTAGCTTCGGAGGGCACGTAACGCCGTCATGAGACTGCCAAGGCAGCAGTCGTCAAGTCTTGTTGAAAGGTTTTGGATGCCATAAAACCTAAGGGTTGGCCAGTAAGTCTCAGTACATCAGTAGACTTCCTCGGTCAGAAGGAGATATCTCTAGTCAGTAGTGGGCTATTAATGTACAAAACAATTCATAGGGAACCTTAAAAAGAAAGGTTGAAAAACCTGGATCTCAGCAAGGAGTAGGAGATCGTAATAGTGATTTATGTGCCACCTCGGTCGACGTGATAGGATCGAGAGCCGCCCCTGTCGTAAGCTCCGCTTTATCATGATTGGGCTGCCCTTCGCTGGCAAATGTCACGAATGTATCCTATCTGTATCATACTTTTCCAGCTAAAAAAATGGATTCATACCCCGCTCCAGGATACTTTGCGTCTTTGGGAGTTGCCTAGACACATTTTTTATGTTATAAGTAGGCAAATGAGCATACGGTTCACCTGATGGCAAGTAATCTTTACAAAAGGTTTTTAATTCTTATCCGAAGCCCCTTTTCCGGGCAGCTGACTTCTGTCGCCTCTTACGACACCTTGGTTCGTCAGCATAGGATTGCAGTTTTTATCTGCCGACCCAATACAGCAAACAAACAACGAACAAACATACAAGACAGACTATATGAATATTAATATAAAGCTATTTGTATATTATGTTATGAAGTTGTAGAAAACCGTACAATTCAGTTTGAAGAAAATGACTATAAAAGGATTTTAAGTGTTTTGAACAATATTAAAATAAGTGGTGCTTCAGTAATTACATTGAAATAACACTAGGTGGCGCTGTATACTATCTTCTATATACCGAGCAAACGTCAGCCATCCAGGTATTAAATGAAATATGACATAATATTATATTTCGAACCCGTTTATTGCAGAATTTCTATTTAAACGAAAGTCAAGTCGACTTATAAAGCCATCCTATTATTCTCGTTATGATATATTGAACATCGTGCGTATTGTGTGTGATATGTCATCGGAAAACTAAAATATGACGGGTCACTAAGCAGGAAGATGCATCTCGTGGGAATATAGTTCAATCTATTCAGAAGGTTGTAAAAATGGAATATGATGATTTTAAGAAAGGGTTCGGGGTTCACCCTTCCAACCCCAGGCTGGGTGTAGGTTGTGTGTTCATAATAATTATCTTTAACTATCTGTTTTCGGCGTCCGTTGTTACGCATCAACTCATCGACCATGTGTCCGATCGATACAATTTAACCTTTACAAAACCTTTACGAGAGAATTCTAAACAAAATTGCTAAAAATATCAGTGCTATATCTCCTACCATTTCAAACAAGCCCACAAACAAACCAACTTTGATTTATATATAAAGATTAATATATAAACTTCTTTTCCACTATAATACGTCTATAATAAAGTGGTTTGGAACTCAGAATTTCAAAGGGAAAAAATACAAAAAATTTGATGAGATTTTATTGAGGCATATGATATTAATTTCTATTTTTGTATTTCCTATTATAATAATTTGTTAACACCAGGCAGTTGCGACCGGTTTTTAGACAACGCCCTGGTACCTACGTCGAAACATATTTTTATCGAGTACCAGTTTCATATCCAGGATTCGCTTGCAATTGGGTTGCAATGATGATGATTCATTGAAATTGACAATATTTTAAAAACTAGCGTTTTTTTCTAGTTCGTGGCGTACAGACACCTCTCCATCCCCCCACAGACAATACCACATTTAGCAAAAAAGCCGATCGTTTCTCAAGTTCTATTCAACGAAAGTCACCTGTAGACAGACAGACAAAGTAACTATCGTGTTAATAATAAAGATGAAAAGTTCGTTTGAAAAAATCCTTCGGCCTTTGCAATGAACAAAACGAAATACATTTCAGCTTCTAAAAGAGAACGATTTAGTACGACACTGATGTTTTTATCTCCGCGAAAAATCGCAGTCTTGTAGAAGAGTTGTTATAAGAATTTCAAGGTTAAGACAAAGTTCACGAAATATTTATTATTTCTTAATGTAATTATATAAGTTAGATGTTGCCAGCGTCAAGATTCAGTTGCTAAACGTGTACAAAATATAACAAAAGGGCAGGGCTTATAGCTCGGCGACGGTGTCGATCGCAGTTCGGTAAACTTAAGCAAAGCGTGCGATCAAAGTGAATGGATGAACGCTAGTGGCAAATTTTTTGTGACCGCTGCTGTTCTTCTGAGAGTTAGGACTAGAGCCACGTTATTATCGTCCAATGACATTCACCAGGCCTTGCCGGAGGCCTTTGGGACGGAAAAACTTACCTATTCCTATTTTGAGTGTGACGTCATATGAAGCCGGTCATTTGTAAAGTCAACACTGAACAGAACATACAAGTCAATACCTTCACAACTAAATTGTGAAGTCATTCAGCTAAATAGACCATTGGCCTTCAATTCACAAGCCAATTAAGGATTCCGGATGTTCGTAATTATGAAGGTTTAGTGGCTATTTACACGTGCGAAAGTTATGCGATAATCACACGACAAAATAGTGCCGTTGCGATTTAACGATAACTTGTTGTAACTACAATGACTACGACAAGACTAACACTGTCGTAAGTTAGACATCGGGGTGACGTTTGGTGCGCAAAAGATCGTTCGTGTGCATTTTCAGATTCTCCCACAACGCAATGCTAAATTGCATGTGATCGTGGGTCTTGGGTATGTTACTTCTGTGATTACACCGTAACTTACCATCAGGTGGGATTGTTCAATTTATAATTTGTAAAAATACAGTAAAATGAAATCCGATGAATGAGAAGAGATCCATACACGTTGTGGGCTTTATAATTTATGGTTTGAAACCCGTCATATAAAGAAACTATGTATCGGTCAAACTTTCCTATCAACTGGACTCCAGGGCCAATAACCTTTTAGGCTTCAGTTTTTATATTACTAACCGGGCTCAAAAATATAATAGAGGAATTGAAATATAGATGGACTGCACTACTTAATGGTTCACTACAGAGAACGAGTCTCTCCTCACAACTGAGGAGTTTTAGAACATATTTCACTACATTTTTCGAATCGGTGGAGGAGGGAGCAAAACCAAGTGTCCGAAATTTTTTTATCGCCCAAAGGCGGCAAAGGTTACCGTCTCCAATCTGATGATAACAACTGGCATCGACCGTGAAATCTGCTAGTAGCAAACACTATCGGTCACTCATCCAGTTCCTGACCGCGTCCGCTTGTTACTCCACTCAGTCGTTCTCTTACAGTCGACCTAGGCCGCCACTTTGTGAGCGCTTCACCAGTGTATATCCATTTTATCCAAAATTTCTTAGGACTAGGTTATTGGTCTAGTGGGGAAACTCGACTACTACGAGTAAATCGAAGGTTGTGGGTGCGATTCTCACCCAGATCGAACCTTTACGTGGAGACCAGTAATGACTGTTTGACGTTCTACGTTCATACAAATATCTATATAAGTATGTATGTATATACTCGTAAAAACGCATGTTAATCAGTTGACCGATCACCATAGTGCAAGGTAAAGCTGAGTTTGGAATTTGGTAGTGAGTGAGTTACTCCGAGATATTTATTTATTTACATATCTTGTAAGTCTTTATACTGCGACAACATCTCCCAACAAAAGTTATTTTATAATAACGAATCTACGGAATAAATAAAACATATCCAAGCGCTCTTACGAATAACAGAGGCCGAGATTTTATTATAAGCTTCTCAAGAAGACCTACTGAATATTAAGGGACAAAGACAGTAGGTACTTATTCAATAGCCGATAGCTAACAAGAGACTCTCCGTCAAAGATATATGATATCAATTCCTCGAGGACCATTATGAATAGAAAAGTTTCAGGTATCAGTCGGCAAGGTTGAATAGCGCTTATTAGACGACATGTGAGGCTCATTTAGCTACACGTATACTTGTTATGAGGTACTGCCATCAATCTGGAATGTTGTTAGTTTGTCATTGTCACCCATAACAGTCCCACTGCTGGGCTCTGGTCTCCTTTTACAATGTGAGGGGTTTAGGCCATGCTGGTCAAGTATGGTGGACGCCACTTCGAGAACTTTATGGAAAACTCTTGGGAGTGTAGATTTCTTCACCATGTTTTCCTTCATCGAAGCAAAGGATTACATCTATTACGCACATAACTTTAAGTTTTATGTTTAGCTAACCTCCCGTACGAGAGCAACTTTGAACACCACTGCTTAATTAATAATTGTAATAAATAACAGCTTGATTAATTAAAGTGATTGTTTAGCTTCAATTTTAATATTTGCGCACCCTCATATACATATCTCCACCCGTCGTATGGGTATCATATTATGTTGTATCATTGGTGGGTAAAATTATTATGGGTCTGCGAAGAACATTTAAGAGCGTTTCGGAAAAATCATGCGCACGTTGGTACGAAACAACCCATCAACCATGTGTCCGATCGATATAATTTTCATACCTAAACCTTTTCCACAGAATTCTGAATTGTTGCTAAAGACATCAGTGCTTTATTTCATATTTCAGAGTCCATAAATTTCATTAAATTCTGGACATGGTTATCATATATAGCACCGATAAGTACGTAGCGCATTCAGAAACACATTCTGTAGCAGGCAGTAGGAGGTTCATAAGTTATGATTGGACTTAACAGTACCTTCCAATTTATTTCAAGACTCGACTTCTCTGAACTTGTGCTGTACAGTTCAAAGCAAATTGTATGATTTCGTAGTACCTATTTAGTTTCGTCATACATATAACAATATAAGGAGGTATTTGTCGACGATGGTTTAGACTAATATTACGGGATTAGCCAATTCAAACACTTTTAGCTGTTGAGTAATCCTTCGAAAACTAAGAGACCGACGGACAATAAATACATCCTCTCCCACTGCGATAAATATATTTATTTAAGAAAATATACTTGAACTTTCTATATCATGAGTATTTTTTTTGTAAAATCAATAGCTTTGATGTACGAGAGCCTCAAAGTATTCTTCAGTGGCTTCAATATACCTTTCTGCTAAAAACACATTTGTAACCACTCAATCATGTTTTTCTTTTTTTAATTTTTAAGTAACTTCATTGATTCTCTTGACCTTTACGAAAACATTTAAGAGTACAAGTATTCGCAGACGCAGTAATATATTTGCCGTTCTTTCTACGAGCACTCACTTCATCTTCGATTTATTGTATTTTATAACGGATTAACGGCCAAAATTTTAAAATTTAATTTAACTTTAAAAATCCGCTTTTTGAAGCGATTACATTTTTAAATCGATTTTTTATGTAAAATAAGTTAATGCTCGACATCAATCTTACCTGATGGCACGAGTAAGTGGCGATGATGTCTAAGGTGTTGGGCGTATAACTTAGTAAATGCATTATCATTCTTCTAATGAAGACTCCAACATCATACGTAGGCTGGAACACCGACGCAGGTAAGTTATTCCAATCCTTCGCAGTACGTATAATAAACGACAAAGAAAACCGCGTCGTTCGAACAAGCGGGATGTCAACCGCCATACGCCGGGTTGTTCGATGGAGGAAGGGGGATGGAGGAATAATTTCAAACAAGTACTACGCAAACATTAAAGAGTACCGTAAAAATTGAACATTTCTTGGATTTTTATAAAAGACAAGAAATTGCCCTCGCGTTGCATCGAAAGACGAGTTTTACAGTGGTTTCAGAGTTGCCGTACTAATTTTAACCTATTATCCCACGGGAACAAATATACATTTCTAGCAGGTTATCATAGTTACAGGATAACAATTAACAGTATTATTATTAATAATAGCTACTACATATATCTGTTGACGCAGACACGAACCGTTGAGAATGTAAAACTTGAATTAAACCTTATAACGTTTTGCTCAAATAATGTCAAAAGGTTTTTGGCGGCCCCCTGGCTATCTAAGTCTTAAAGCTCCGCCTCGTCAGCGATCCCAGGAACCCACATCACAATTCTTTTAGCATTGTCATCCCTCTCATCTCCATCTGTCACCCAGGTCGTTGGTTATGTCGCTGCGGGTGATTTAGGTATATGTATTTATATATTTATAGTCACTTCAAACCGCAACCCAAAGTTTAGCTGAATAATATAGTTGTGTTAACAAATCTTCGTGAACTGGATATCACGTGTTTCAAGAACTAACAACTCCAACTACACACCGAAGAGCACGTGGTTACACCCACACACACAAACAATTTCTTTACTTAAACTTCCTACGAATATTATGAATTCGAAAGTTTGTGATGGTGGATGGATGTTGTTTTTCACGCGGAAACTACTGAACAGATCTCAATGATATTTAACACAGATATAGAATATATCTGAAATAACACATGCTACTTTTTATCAACGTGTGATAACGCGAAGCCGCGGGACGCCCCTAGTTGTATATAAAATAATGATGCCTTCAGATTTAATTTAATGTGTAATGGCAATCAGTTATCATTCGATTTAACGGTTCCGTAGCCCAGTTAGTAGTAACCATGCCTGCGAAACGAGGGATCTCGGATTCGATACCCGTAGAAGGTTATCTTATTGGTTAATGTTTGTTCTCGAGTTATTTGTGTTATTTTCTTGTTCATAGCAATCGCAACCTATGTTCCCAATTACGACACCCTGGTGTTCTCGTATGGGTTTAGTATTCTAGGTCGCCCCAATACGGCTAAAATCTTTCACGAAAATCTTAGTACAGAGACCTAGGTACTTTTACACAGCGTTTAAAAATACATAGTAAGTAGATTAATGAGGCGTTTGGGAGCCGCTTTAGGTTACACGCGATGCACGCCGGCAATACGCTGCTAGGACACGCATGAGCTCCGGGCAGGAGTGATTGATGGGCTACACAATGAACTCGCTAGCCGACTTATGTACCTATGGTTTATTTTTATAAGGCCAAAATTACTTCTTAGATCATCCTTGCGTTGCTTGAAGAAGCTATAATATTTTTTTATGTTGAACACCCGAAACAATTTATACATATTAATAACTAGTGATTGCCCGCGTCTTCGCCGGCGTGGTAGGTACGTTGATTAAAATTTATGTGTTATTCTAGATTATAGTCTATCTCTGTGCCAAATTTTATGCAGATCGATACAGTAGTTTTTGCGTGAAGGAGTAACAAACATACATACATCTATTCATAATATTAGTAGGATTTTTCACGTTTTATGAAATGAAAGAAAGAAATCAGTATAAAGTTATTTTTCTCTAAATTTTGATAAAACTGAATCCTTCAAATGTTAAATTACATTTCATAATAACCATTGAACCAGCAACTTCAATCGATAAGTCCCAGACTATTGATTGTATAACTGGCGGGGTCAGTCACTAGATCTAATACCGAGCCTAGTGCGGCCGTTCAACTGTATATTAACACAACTAACTTCCACCCGCGACTTCGTCCGTATGGCATAATTACTTTGAGCTAACGACCGTTTACGCAGCGCACGCAGCGGAAGCTTTCAATAAGAAAAATACGCCTAATTTTAAAAGATTCGTCATTAACCGCTCCGTTCCTATTAGTTTTAGCGTGATGATATAGCCTTCCTCGATAAATGGGCTATCTAATACTGAAAGTATCGTTCAAATCGGACCAGTAGTTCCTGAGATTAGCGCGTTCAAGCAAATGAACTCCCAAGCTTTATGATAATATTATTTTTTGGCACTATAGCTTTGTATTTTACTTAAAATCTTGTGTAACAATATTTAAATTAGTAAATGACTGCTTTTGTTCAAAAAATAATAATATATTTAGTATAATTTTTGTATTAACATCCAAAACCAACGGTTACAGCAAAGACGTGGACTTGGCTATTGATCACTGGCTTCAAGCGATTGATGGCTCACCACTGAGCATGGGTCTCTCCTCATACTGAGGAAGGCATACTGAGGAAGGTATACACCATCCAACAGGCTACTCTAATAAGTGGAGTGCTTACAGGGCAACCCCAGTGCCAACAACTGTAATGCTCCTTGGACTAACGGATTTACGTACATTCCAAAGCACAAAAGGTCTCGTGAAATTTTTGCCATTGCCATCAACTTTCCGATCGTATCTGCCTTGCTCAACTCAGCAGTTCACTTAGCATAGTCACACGCCATTGGGCCAAGAGCATTATGAAACAATGTCAATAAAAGCTTTATTTGAACATTTGAACCGTGAAAAAATGAAACAATTTTAACATTCGTTAATGTGTTTTGAGTCTGACGAGGAATTATTCTCAAACAATGTCAGTACACC
Organism: Asbolis capucinus; assembly: GCA_018249125.1. NCBI lineage: Eukaryota > Metazoa > Arthropoda > Insecta > Lepidoptera > Hesperiidae > Asbolis > Asbolis capucinus. The sequence goes on from DWJZ01001831.1 coordinate 14,693, forward strand.
GCCCACGGTCCCATTGTGTTGCTGGTCGGTTCGAGTGGGCGGAAGCTAAAAATATTGTTTCTAGTAAAACACCTACATTATTATGTTTTCCTAGTTATTAAGACGCCTTTTTTATATTATTTCATAAGCAGACAAACGAACAGCTGGGTCACCTGATGGCATCACCAGGGGCATCACCAATGCGTTGCCAGCCAAGGAAGAAGCGATGGACGCGCTTTTTGAAGGTCCCCATGTCATAACTATCACGGACCACCGATGCAGGGAGTTCGTTCCATAATTTACATTTACGAGGTAGAAAATGACATGAAAATCGAACCATAGACGAACGCGAGGTGGTGATGATAGTACCTAGTTTTGTATCGGGATGTGCGGTGACGGAAATATAAGCCTTTGTCAGAACCTTTGTAAAAGAAAATATTATTTAGTGATGGAAAATTTTTCAGTTTCAGTATTTCGTACAGACGGACCGGGATGTTAACTTGGATGCAATTCAATGCTGTACACAAGTTTCTCCTCATTGCCGAGGAGGAATAGAGCATTCTTCACTAGGCTACTCCAATGCGGATTGCTTCAGATGTGACTTATACAAAAAACTATGAGAAGTTTTATGAACAGGGCACAAGATCCACTATGTTACAGATTATTTTTGGGTACTAGGTTTTTCAAAGGTTTCCGAAGCATTCATAGCCCTGTGTCATGTTAAATTGTAGCGACCGAAACAGTTAAACAACAGCGGGCGTGGTTGGTAGGAGGATAGGTGACCGCTAGTGGCAAAAAAAGTCACGAACGCTTCGGAGGACGGAAATGCTTCAAGAGCACGTAAACCCGGTCCCGGTTGTTGTGGTTAGATAGCAATCATTAAGCCATGTCGGAGGCCTTCGAGGCATAAAAACTTCCGATACTTGGGTTGGCCACTAACCCCTCCACCAATCCGCATTGGAGCAGCTTAGTGGAGAATGCTCTAGGCCTCCTCAGTGCGGGGAGAGACCCGTGCTCATTTTTGGGCCACCGATGCGTTGAAGCCAGGTTTTTTAAAGATAAATCGTGATTTCATTAATTTCCACATATTACAAACAAAGCAATGACTACGACAATATATATGTACATATATCGCTGCACGTATATTCAATATAACTTTCGCTCTTTATTAAAACAGGTTAATATACATATGTATGCACGTAGATAATTTTTTTATGAATTCAATTCGAAACGATCTGCCATATGTGAAAAGATATGAAACTTGCATATGTATGTATGTACAACCGAAAAATATTACATTTAATATAGAGATTTATAAATGATCTACTTAAATAAATACAACTCAGTCCGTCCAGTCAAGTTTAAAACCAAACATCGAACTGGCCTAACCCTAAAACGACCAAGAAAAAAAATCATCGCCATTTTACGAGTAGGGGTGGTGCCCTAAAAATGTTGTTTAAGATTAAGTGCTACCATTATGTTGTTTTCTTAAATGTGTGTGTGTCCAAACTACATTAATAATTTCTGAGCTAGATCGCAAACGGACATAAATGATGTAAGGTGCCGACTTTGTGCAGGTCTTAAAAATCTAGAAATAAAGTTCAATTAAGTTCGAGTCTCAAAAAATATTGCGAAAAAAATCTCGATATCGGCGTGACGTTGTCTCACTCAAATATTGATTATTGATTCTGCTCTCTATTCCCGACACCATACACCATGAGTACTTTCCCATTTATATTCACACACTTGTAACACTTGAAGCACTTCGTTTACTTTCCCTCGTAAATATTTTATTTCGTACCTCTTATGACACTTTGTAATATCAATACTTTCAAATATGGAATTTTTGAGTACCCTGATCAGGAATGGAAGATTGCATACGATTGCAAGCTGGGACAAATGCTTGAACCAGATACATGAGCTTGTTTTCTGGTCATGGTTATTGTGTCGTCCTCTTGCACCACAGGTAATTGGTGCGGGCGAGAGGGTATGTGTGTGTGAGCGTGTAATTATATCTATTGTTTTAGACAGTCCCTAATACATAAGTCACAAGAATACTAAAACATTATCCGCAATCAAAATTAAATAATTCAATGCTGTGGTCTTATTATGTTCGTAAAGTGTTTTCGTAATATTTCGTTTGATCTCATTCATAAAGATTTTCCAGAAGACTTGGAAACAATTGAACGCACCGTATTGAAATGGCCAAACTTTATATCCCTAAAATTTTCTCAATATTATCATTCATCTACAAAATCTTCTTTCATAAAGTTCCATTTTCAGTCTGTTTACAATTATTATTAATCGTGATAAGTACAGTTTGATTTGGACGACCGGAATTGTTGAATGAATTTATTGGAATTGTTAAAACCAATAATAAATGTATTCTATGCACATAGCTAAAGCGAATCAATCTTCATTAATTTGTAACCTACCTATTAGTAATTTTATGTTTCGGAGTAATTTTAAGACACGGCCACCGAATCCCTTTCCGACGGGGTCCCGTTGACATCCAACCATAAAACCTTACACTATTTTTCAAACACATTTTATTTCTTCACATAAACGCGTATGAAACTTTTGCAAATGAAAGATTTACAAAGCTCTTATTCGTAGCTCGTTAGCGCGCTGCTACAAAATTAATAAACGCTACGACGCGCTACGAGTCTACGAAACTACTCTAGCCGTAACACACAAATGTACTCATTATTTCGATCGATTAAATTATATTAAACTAGTACCAATTAATATTAATAGACATTTTGTATTTAGACTATAAAATCTAGAATAGATTTTAACACATTTTTGTTACATAATTCTTTATTCTATATCGTTATATGTACATACATATATGCCACAAACAACGTGTTGCCTAAACTAGAATTAACTAGAACTAGAACTCTAAAATGAAACGAAAATCTAAAATGAAACGAAATAACGAGAATCTAACAGTAAGGTAAGGAGGCAGAAAAACGATATTTATATTTCGTGTATTATATTATTATTATTGAGTCATTAACATTTCATTTTTTATAAATTAATGGTTGACCACCATCCCACCTGATGGTAAGCTACGATGTGGTCTTAGATGGTAAAGAGCACTAATTTAGTAATAGCCTATTAACTCTTGATTTGAAGACCCTTACATTGTATTCGAACGGAAAAACTGACGCTGGCAACATATTCCAGTCCTTCGCGGTACGCGTGTCGAAAGCGGACGCAAAGCGAGACATTCTTAGTATTATTATTTTTCAATGGCTTCAGTATGGTTGACTACCTATAGCTGGACATATCATCAGATGACTCGTCAGCTTGTTTGTCAGAAGTTAATGTGTAGTTACATTTAGCTACTTTAAGTATTTTTATCAATTTAATTTCGTAAGCATGCCCCGATAGCATGTTTTAATTTTTTAATATATTATTTTAAAATATAGTTGATACAAACGAATACAAGAACAATTCCATGGAATAATTAATGTTATGACGTAATAGGCTCGTCAGTTATTCAGCAGGTTGGACCACCAGCGAGGGACCTTAGGTTGAGGTATAGATTTCTATTATAACATGTTATTTATTCATTATTAATTTTAAGGCCAGTTGGTCTAGTTCTAGAGAAACTGACTGCTACACCTGACTGTTACATACTTACATAGATATATACACCCAGTCACTCAAAAACATTCCTGCTCATCAAAAAAATATTGAACTGGGTGGGAATCAAACCTACGACCTTCGGTGTAAGAGTTCGATTCACTATACCAATCGGCTTGTCGGTTGAAATGTTTATTCATAAAAGGCTGATATTATATTCATTGACATTTAATACTCCGTCCGCAGCAATTAAATTCCTAATCTTCTATTTAGAATATCAAAAGATCTTTTGATATTCTTAATATTTACGTAACTAATTTAGGAAACATTGATAAACGATAATAATAAATATCTTTGGACACACACACGTCGTCTGACCCAAAACTAAGCGTCAGCTTATACTATGGTGATCAGGTAACTGATAAACATATGTATATATATGTACTTTTAAATACATACATAAATAGATATTTCTATTACACACCCAGACATACAGACCAAACATTCCTGCTCATCACAAAAAAGTTTGACCTGGGTGGGAATCGAACCCACGACCTCCGGTGTAGTAGTCAGGTTGTCTTGTAGAAAGGCCTGTCCTGTCCAAACGTTGAAATTTAATAACATTTTATTTAAAATTTAAACATAATAAACCGTTTTAAAACAAACTGTTGCACTATTTGGCAGATAGGCAAATAAAATACGTAAGTTTTTTGAAAATAAAAAATAAAATATATATATGTATATATTATTACACTTATCTACAATCATGATCTTACATTCACTCGTATATGCACTATCAATATGTAACCCGAACAAGCCCAAAATGATTTCAGTTTTATACCTAAAATGTATAATTTATAACATGAGAATTATATTGAACGATACGAATAACTTAAAGTTAAAAAACTAGGGTCCACCCGCGGTTTCGCTCGCGTCATGTTCATAATTTCATTCGGGTCCGTTCCTATAAATATTCCTATATAACAAAATGTGTGAAATAGTATCCGATTTCATTAAATATATGGTTCACAATTTTGGTCCTAGTGACTTTCACATAAAGGTAGATGTATGCTGTCCCGGACTTTTATTTAGAACTACTCGAGACAATAAATCCTCCGGTACATCATCATTGTGTAACTCCAATAGTTTAGGTAGCGTATGTTGAGATAGCCGGCTTACTTGATTTATTACATTTAATTATATTAAAAACAAAATTATATAAAATAATTATAAATTGTAGCCTATGTGTTATTTTTATGTATAACCTATATTACTGTAAAGTTTCATCCAAATCCGTCAAGTAGTTTTTTCGTGAAAGAGTAACAAACCTCCATACATCCATCCATACTTACAAACTTTCACGTATATAATGTTATAGTAGTATAACAAAAAGTCATCTTTAATCAATAACTAAAATAACTTCATAACAATAAATACAAAAAGTATCTTGGTATATCATAACAATGATAAAAATTAAAAGCAGTCATTAACAAAATTTTAATGTTAATTTAATAAAAAACCGCTTACCAATTACAATATGTCAAGAAGCCTGGCTGTATCGCTCGATGTTTACGACTTTTTTGTTTTCGTTTTATTTGAACCTATTTCGGAATTCGAAAGTCAGCGTAGATTTTCCCGCGCGCGATTGACGACCGCTTTTTCGGAAACCGAAGCGGCATCTGAACCGAACTAACCTATATTTATTTCACATTGCCGAAAGAGGCTGTTACGATCTTGTTTATAAGAAACGATTTAGTATAGTTATCGTGGTCGCCGTGACCATTTTACCAACACAAGTTTTTCTAAGGGTTATCAGATTTTAAATGATAATTTCTGTTTCGTATCAAGAAGTTATGTTAAGTTATTCATGCTCAACGATTGAATTGTATCTAAATTGAATTGAAATGGATGATATATACTTTACATTTATTTTTAATACGTCCAAGGATCATTCCTTAAAAAGTTTGGTAAGTAAGTTATATACTGACGAGGAAAGCAACCAAATATAAAGAGGACTAAAATTTACATGTATTTTTGAGGATTAACGACATTTTTAACGAATGCAGGCAGGCAATTTATTAAAGTTGTTTGTTTGTATTTATCGCAGGTACAGACCATCTAAAATCGTATCGTATGTCGTAATCTTCCAATATGAAGGTCTTAAAAAGCTCTCTATCAATGGTTGTATAGCCGAGTCTGCGCAATTCGCGCCACTGCCCGCCATGACGGTTTATCAATGGGCCGGCCATCTTGTTGACGTCATAAGCATGGCCGCCGGCTATGTTTATTTTTGTTCGGTTAATTTAGGGGAAAACAGCCGAAAATCATTGGACAAAAATCAAGTCCCTATTACGATTTCGTTTCGAGAAGCCTCCGTAGACTATGTAATATTTTTTCTCTGTAGAAATATTGCGTACTTATAATTTTACGAAGTCTTATCGTTCGAATGATTAGTGACTTAATTTTTTAAAGGCTATTAAGCATATGCCTATACCCGAAGGGGTCTGACATGATTTAATCATTGCTAACGTGGAAACATATTATATCAACTTCTTCCGTTTTAAAAATAAAAAAAATCCAAATTTGTTTATTCGGTGTTAACAAACACTTCGAAAGTCCAACCACGCCATCGCTTCAACAGCAACTCCAACACTTTTTCTGCTGTATGATGATAACAACCGGAACCCATGGCTTACATGCCCTCCAGCACGCGGAACGCTCATTGCCACTAGCGTTCGGATGATCACACCCGTATCTGTTACTTAACTTGCTTGATCACGTATGTTCGAAGCAAACCACAAGGCTATAAGCGCCTCAATATCATTGTATTCTGTATTATTTCTGTTTAGTCTCGGTATCTCTATTTGTTTAGGTAATTCGCAATTACGTAACGAGTTGTTTGTTGTTTCCAGAATATAATATCAGTTGTAGGAACTAGGAAAGAAAATTACTGCGGTACTTACTACAAAAGCCTTTGAATTTTTTAACGGACAAAGCTTTTGGTGGCGCCTTGAACTCTCGTTTAGAACTGAAAAATTCAGTTGAATTGTACTATTCCAAGCAATTATTAAGAAAGTCAACAGCACTCAACTTTGACAGGTTTTGACTTTTTGTTTCTCATATAGAATGAGTCCACACCAATCTCCATCTCTTGGTGGAAATTTTTAAACGTATCTACATATGTATATAAGTGAATAAAATTGGAGTGTCTGTTTATAATATAAAATAACCACTTTTACTAAATGCTTAAGTATGTATACATGGTATGTATAACAAAAAATCATTTTTTATAATTTTTATCTGTCTGTTTGTTCCAGCTAAACTCTGGCACAGCCAGATTGATTTTG
>DWJZ01001832.1:0-21604 GCA_018249125.1 Asbolis capucinus
ATATATTGTTGATATATTATACATACAGTCAACTGAAAGTCTATTTAACATTTACATTTTGAGATTAAACAATTTTAATAATTTTTGAACAATACATATGTACGAGTATAGTACAGCAACAATACATACATATATATGTATACTAAATATATATCACGCGCACCTCTAACTTTTGAAGAAGTCTAGCTGGAGTTTAAAGTTAATATATATAATAAACGGATGGATGGATAAACAAATAGAGATGTAACATATCTCAAACCAAGAAAATCAGTTTAGTCGATTCTAAAACCGATTTATACACGGACAAGTCACAATGAGGCGTGATTTTCACTACGCAGACTACAAAGCCCGCCTACCGGATTTATTGCCTTTATTGTGCTCAAGTTAACTTTCTATGAAAAAGAAATTTTTATTCTGAGGTCGCATTGAAGGGTTGACAAAAGAATTACGGGAATTTATGGCGCAGGAAAGAGGTATTCAAAACAGAAGACTGATTAGAACAGTGATTTCCAATGTTTCGAGAAAGAAGGATTTTGTTTTTTACTGATATGACGTAACTATCTACGTTTTGGCTTGTACTGATGCGACGTAACCGATCTACGTTTTGGCTTGTATTGATACGATGTAACGATCTACGTTTTGTCTTGTATTGATACGACGGAACGATCTACGTTTTGGCTTGTACTGATTGTACGTAACAATCTACGTTTTGGCATGTACTGATATGATGTAACGATCTACGTTTCGTCTTGTACTGATACGTCGTAACGATCTACGTTGTGTCTTGTACTGATACGACATAAACGATCTACGTTTTGGCTTGTATTGATACGATGTAACGATCTATGTTTCGACTTGTACTGATGCGACTTAACCGATCTACGTTTTGGCTTGTATTGCTACGACGGAACCGATCTACGTTTTGGCTTGTATTGATACGACGTAACGATCTATGTTTCGTCTTGTACTGATGCGACATAACCGATCTACGTTTTGGCTTGTATTGATACGACGTAACGATCTATGTTTCGACTTGTACTGATACGATGTAACTGATCTACGGTCTGGCTTGTACTGACACGATGTAACGATCTACCTTTTGGCTTGTATTGATACGACGTAACGATCTACGTTTCGGCTTGTACTGATACGGCGTAACGATCTACGTTTTGGCTTGTACTGATATGACGTAACGATCTACGTTTTGGCTTGCACTGATACGACGTAATCAAACTACGTTTTGGCTCCTACTAATACGACGCTACCGATCTATGTTTTGGTTTGCACTGAAAATCAATAGTCGGGATCCGTCGTTGTTCCCTGAGTCTTAATCTTTTTTGATACAATTAGCATATATCCTATTTAGTATTTTTTTTAAACGAACTATATAATGACGCTTAGATGACGAAATGAATCTTTTCTTTTTTTCTTTTATTTCATTAATTACATATTTGCAGATTTTTCTTTTATCTATACTAATAATGAAACTGTAACAGAGTCAATTCTTTACATTCATATATTCTTTTTATTTTGATAGAATGAGGCTTTGCTATCGATATAGATACCAAATCTACTTTGTTTTGTTCATTATCTGTCTGTCTGTTCGAGATTCACGCAAATACCAATGGACAGATTTAGATGAAACTAGGCAAAATCGAAGTTTAAAACCCGATAATGGTTATAGGATAGATTTTATCCCAGGAAATGGTTTTGTTCCACCAGGATAACAGGTTAAAATTTGTATGACTACTCTTCTTCCGAAGCGAACTGAGGGCAATTTTTCGTCTATACTAATATTATAAAGTGGAAAGATTTGATAGTTTGTTTGAGGCGAATAGGCTTCGAAACTACTAGGCCGATTTGAAAAATTCTTTTACCATTAGAATCCCACATCATTAAGTTAATAAAGCCCCCCGTTGATCAGCACAACAAATCGATTGGTGTCTGATTTGAACCCTAGAGATGCTAAAACGTATTCACATTCCACCATCGAACGAGCTGACGTACGGCGGATATCCACCCCGTCGTCGTAAATATCCCGCCAGTACCAACGACGCGCTACGTCTCGTCTTTTATCACTCGTACTGCGAAGGATTGGAATGAGTTGCCCGCTTCGGTGTTCCCGTATGATTACAATGTAAACGTCTTGAAGTCAAGAGTGAAGTACTATGTTAGTGCGCTTTACCATCGAAGACTTCATCAATTTACGATCAGGTGGGAAGGTAAAGAGTGAATGGCCAACTGAGGTGCTGGGAAGTTTTAACCCACCTGAAGGTCATATTTATGGAATGTACTTTAGTGACATCCCCCAGCGTTTTACTAACAGGTCGGTTGGTCTAGTGGTTAGTGAACCTGACAGCTACACCGAAGGTCGTGGGTTTGATTCCCACCCAGGTCAACCTTTTCTGTGATGAGCAGAAATGTTTGTTTTGTGTGTAAATATCTATATAAGTACGTATTTATAAATCAATATGTATTGTTATCAGTTGTCTGATCACCATAGTACAAGCTAACGATCAGTTTGGGGTGAGATGGCCGTGTGTGAGTTGTCCAAAGATTTTAATGCAAACGGGTACTCACGATTATTTTACCGATATTTCGACCTAGTTGCATGGGTCATGGTCACAGCAAGACTGCAAGTTAAGTCTTGCGTCTTGCAACCACATAACATATTTGTAACAACTAACAAACACATCGTGAGTACCCGTTTGCATTAAAATGTTTAGTATCCGCGACGATATTAGTCTAAAAACATATATTGCCCAAAGCAATCACCTTCCCAAGCAGTCACCACCAGGACATGTGTCTGCTCGATTGCCAGCACGCTATTTAATTCGAGTGTAGAATCTTCATTCTGAGTCTCGTCCCCATGATCTATACTGACCCACGGAGCCAAAGCCAGTCCTAAAACAATTCCCTGTGTAAGTACACATCGTATACATCCGTACACATGTTTGACAACTTTAATTCTTGTTAACTGCTGCCATTAAGTAGGCGTTACAAGGATTTAATGCTCGTAAATTATTCAAGGTAACTGAAGGGCGCGCGTTAAATTTAACCACAGTAACGTTACGTTACGAAGCGTTAATGGCCTGGTTGTTTCGATTGTAAACGATTGACAAAGTTAAACATCAGCGGGCGCGGTCGGTAAGATGGGTGACCGCTAGACCGTTCTTTGGAGGGACGTAAAGCTGGCTACGAACCACGGCTGCTGGTTTTCAGCGCTGCCCTATAGTTTCGCGCAGTTAAGCATGCGGTGTAAATAAAATTAACTAAAAAACAACAACACAATTTAAAAAGCAAAATATATATGTATATATGAAAAAGATAATCAGTAGAAATAATGGAATGACATATTGTGTTTATGACAGAATAAAACAAACAAAACACCAACAAAAAAACTTTCACCGACAGATTGATGTGGCTGTTAACAAATTGATAGTTTGTAGTAACTTTGTATTATCGTTAGATTACAATCGTGAAACTGTGGTGGAGGCCTTTGGGTGCCATAAAAAACCGTTAGAATCGAAGCCACTAAGTTTTCATAATGTGAATAGTTATCAGTTTAGCTCACTGCTTTTCCCTATATTACTAGTGACAAAGGCAATACATACATATAAAATAATGGTTATTTTTTTAATTCCACCCGTGAACAAACATGCATCTGTAAGAATTTATATCATGGCTGAGAGACAAACCCGGGACACCTTGTTTCGCAAAAACGATCACTAACAACTAGGCTACAAGTCCATTTGAAACTTGCAAACTTAAGTACGTTGATTTCTAAACGAAATTATAGCAAAATGTAAAGAAGGCTAAGTTCTAAGTTAAGGTGCCTATTTTAAAACAATTTCTTATTATTTTACAACAAAACTTCAACTTAAATTGTAAGTTACACTTTCACAAAATATTTTAATAAAAAAAATTTTCTTATTTGCATACCTATTAAGTAAATTATTGCCAATATATGCAATATAGATTCATTTCATAGTAACTGAAAATGACAACTAGGCAAAATAATGTGTTACTTTTAAATAACTATGAAACATTGAATGGTTAAAAATATTATATTTAAAAACTGAAAGCTGTTTAAAAGATGTACTAAGAAGATTAATTCTCCGTTTTTTGCTCCACAATAAAGCATTTTCGGAAATAATAGATAGATTAAAAAAAAATCGCGATCGTAAGTAATATTAATACCAATGTAAGTAAATGAACTTTAATTTGATTTGAAAGCAACTTGAATATAATAACTTGAGTGTAACTTTAACTCGTGTATAATATTGTTTACTAGTAGATATATTGTCATTTAATTGACAAACGTGTTTTAAGTGTCAACTGTTAAAGAGGAAAGTGTTATATAAATCAATTAAATTAAACCCACCTAAAACTTGTCCTCTGTTTACCGTGCGCCATCCGCAGAAATGAACCTTCCCTCTAATTTTAGGTATGTTACCACATTTCGAGTAAGTTTAAATTCGGCTAAGTTAGTTTGGATCGGCCCAAACTGGTAAACTTGTGCATTATACCGAACCCGGGATAAATGAGTTTGATCTGGGTTTTAGCGCGAACCTAACGTGCTACAACATAAACTTTAAGGTGGTTAGTTTACTAACGATAGAATTAGTGTACCCTCCTGTTTAGAGAAAACGGAATTTAAATTTAGAACTATTATTATGCCTTAACACATTGAATGCGAAACCAGGCTTGTAACACCTTGTTTATATCTCGCTTACACTAACTACTGTAACTAACTAAAAAGCTTCGAAAAACAGTAAAAAATATAATGATGAAAGTTTAAATCTCCGACTGACTAAATTAACAAATGATCGTACAACGGAATATTCTCTTTGGAAAGCTACAAAAAGTGTCAAGAGTCCAACTATACACAGTGCGCAAATCAAGGAAGAATATGGTACGTGGGCCACCAAAGACACTGAAATAGCATCAAGATTCGCGGGTCTGGAAAAAATATTTCAGCGTAACGCAGAAGAATCCATTAGAAATAATAACACAAGTCATAAGCAAATACATCAAAATATCAAACTTTTCACACATAAAGAAGTGGCACGAGAAATCCAAAGAAATAGAAAAAGGAAAAAAATCACCTGGCTACAGTCTCATTACACGGGAGGTATTAAAAAATCTAACCCCTAAAAGCCATTTCAAAATTTACCACTTATTAATGCTTCGTTCAGGTTGCGATATGTACCAAACTTGTCAAAAGTAGCAGAAGTTATAATGGTAGCGAAACCAGGGAAGCCATTGCATGAAGCAAACTCATACAGGCCCATCTCTTTATTACCTGTCATGTCTAAGGTATTCGAAACACTTTTCATAAAAAGATTGAAACCTATCAAGAAAACAATAGAATAATTCGGGACCATCAATTCGGGTTTAGAGAAAAACATTCCACAATAGTCTAAGTTCACAGGATAGTTAATGTTATTGAAAAAACACTAGAAGAGAAAAAAATGTACTGCAGTATTTTTAGATGTAGTTAAAGCTTTCGATAAAGTATGGCATGAAGGGTTAGTTCTAAAGCTTTGACAAATATTGCCCAAACAATTTTCAGACTTATTGAAATCATATGCATATTACAAAAAAGTGTTCGGAGTTATACACAGGGAAGCTTATACTGATCTTAAAGAGATAAAAGCTGGCGTACCACAAGGAAGTGTATTAGGCCCGGTCCTGTATCTTGAAATAGAAAACACCATAACAGCGACTTTTTGCAGATGATACTGCAATTATTGCCGTCGGAAATAATCGGAGAGAATCTGTAAGTAAAACACAACACGCCGTAAATGAAGTGTACGGTTGGACGAAAATGTGACTTATGAAGCTCAACGAAAACAAGTCTGTTCGCATTGACGTCAATAATAAGAATAAAGACCATCATCCTTTGTATATCAGTAATACATAGATACCATATGTGAACACTGCTAAATATCTTGTCATGACTGTTGATGTTCGGTTGCGCTGGAATGCCCAAGTCAAAAAGAAACGGAAAGAGCTGAAATATAAAAAGTGATATTGGTTTTTGAATAGAAATTCCACGCTACCTATTCAAAATAAAATATTAATATATAAACAGGTTCTTATGCCCGTATGGACGTATGGTATCCAGCTTTGGGGCTGTACCAAACAGAGCAATGTGCAAGCCATACAACAGTTCCAAAATAAAGTACTGTGATCGTAAATGCTCCTCGGTATATTAGAAATGAAGATCTACATCGGGACCTCAAAGTAGACTTCGTTAAAAATATAAATAATTAAGAAGTATGCAGAAGCCCACCAACATCGGCTTCATCAGCATGTAAATGTCGAGGCTTTCCAACACCTTGACACCCCGGATATAGTGAGAAGGTTTAAAAGGACAAAGCCATATGATTTGACTATATGACTCAGAGTTAATGTCATCTCAGACAATCTACTAACACTCGTTAGTGATAGCGATAGTGAACAACAGAACACAAGAACAACCATACCTTTAGATTTAACAAGTGCAGTATCAGTGTATACTCTCTTTACATTAGTGTATTGTAGCAGTTTAAATGAACATTAAATTACTCATTAGACATTTATAAGGCCTGATTGTAATATGTATGAAGTATTACTGAATATTAAATATAAACAAAAAAAAATGTTGTTAAGAAAGACAAGATTGGGGAAAGAAATGGTTACGTAGTATATTTAGGTCAGCGGTTACATATTGACTGAAATTTTATTTATATTGTATTACAAAATGTATGCTTTGATGTTATTCAAATATTAATTTACAGAATTAAAACCTTCAAAGCAACACACTCGCCGCAACACCGAAGCGGTATGTCAATTAAATTCGTATAAAAAATCGGATATCCCAAAGGATTTCCCCGCGGCGCCTGCAAAACAAATGTTTCCTCAAATATTTACATATAAAAACAAATCCACCGCAAGTAACCCAAAACATTGAAAATCGCGCCAAAACCAACATCCTCTCGGACCCTATTTGCATCGTGTAGCCAACGAACATCATTATTATTTTTTTGTTTGAACACGACGAAATAATTCGGCCGTGGTTTTAAGCCGAGCAATAAATTAGGGGGACAATACACGTTGGATAAATCGTTGTCACGTAAGAATGTCGCATTACCGAGGGGGTGGATAGAGTTTCTGGGGTGGATAGGACCGAGGGTGGGCAAGGAAGTAATAACAGTGGCGCGCAGTAGCTGGGTTGTTATTGCGTTGTATTATTAATGTGCGTTCGAGGTGACAATTGTTTGGCTCGTACTGAACGGAGTTTTGGAGATTGAGTGCGTGAAATGCAAGAATATAATTAGATTACTAGCTGTGTCTAGAATTTTATTAGATTACTAGCTGTGTCTAGAATTTTATTAGATTACTGGTTGTGTCTCACGGTTTCACTCGCGTTTATTTGATAAACAAACATGCTAAGCGTAAAACGAATATGTTTGCCGGTTTTCGTAACATTTCTTATTATTGCTCAGCTCCTATTGGTGTTAGTGTGATGGTATATATCCTTACTCGGTAAAGACGCTATAACCTTACTCGGCCATACTCGGTAAATGGACTAACCAAAATAAAAAGATTTTTTTAATTTGATCCAGTACTTTCCGAGATTAACGCTTTCAAACATACAACCACACAAACCAACTCTTAGCTTTATAATGTTAGTATAAATTGACAAATCTTTATTGCTTGTTTAGTAAGATTTAAGCGTGATTTTTCAATAGTGTAAGAAACAAAATATAGTTGACAGGAACAAGTGTTCCTTGCCAGAAGTATTGCGTGGATGTTAAGTGATACGAGTAAATCAAGGGAAGCAATGGTGCCCGTATGAGGACATGTGACCTCTTCTAGCAAAAGATCTTTAACGCTTCGGAAAGCATGTATAGCCTGGGTTTCGGTTTTTATATATATAGCAATCGTTAAATCATGTCGGAGGCCTCCGACAGGATAAAACTTAAGAGCGTTTTAAAAAGTTTCGACAATTGGGTTGGTAACTAACCCTACCAATTGCATTAAATCAGCCTGGTGTATTAGGCCTAGGTCTCCTCAGTTATGGAGAAAGATGTCAGTAGTAGGCAATTAATGAGATGAAGACAGGCAACTGTTTCCTACCATTATTTTATTTATAAATCTTTTGTATTCTTGTAGTAGTAAAATCAAAAGCGCTGGTTCTTCTTTTCTACAACGAAGTGTAGGAGTCAGAGAACGAAGACTGACATGTTTTAAATTAACTTTGTGTGATGATGATCATTAGATATGTGTGGGTGGCAAGTCCTCAGTAGCCTCAAAAGTTTAAAAGAGTAGAAAAATTTTGCTCAATTTTCAAACCACCGCGTAATACTAGATAATTCCCCGCTTCCCTTCGGAATGATCAAGTTACCAGTAGTAGTAGTTAAAAAGTAAGTATTGTGTAATAACAATTACATATAAGATGTCGTAGACTTATTTCTAGATATTGATGTGCTCTATACAACTGTAGTACATTACTTTGTATCTGACTTTAGAAATATTTTTCAGCTTATATTCATTGCGAATAATGTAGGATTCTAATGGTAAAAGAGTTTTTAAATCGGCCCAGTAGTTTCAAAGTATGTTCTCCACAAACAAACAAACAATCAAATCCTTCTTCTTTTTAATATAATATTTAATATTAGTAAAACTTTGTAGGAATTCTTAGGAGGGCAGGTTTCCTTACTCCTTCACCGAAGCAAGAGATAATTGACTTTTTTTTATAAAAATAAATTAATGTTTGACATCGATCCCACCTGATGGAAAGTGGTGATGACGTCTAAGATGTTGAACACACTAACTGAGTGTATGCCTATTCACTTTTCTCTTGAAGACTCCCACATCGTACTTAGGTGGGAACACCAACGCAGACAAGTTATTCCATTCCCTTGTGGTACGCATAATAAAACGCACTGATTTTTTTTGAAATCAGAGGTGAACTCAGGACCTCCCGTACGAGAGAACATCATTCAAACCACTAGGCTATCACTGGTCACCCGTACAATAGACTTTTAATAGTTTAAAGTATAAATGCTATTGATATTATTAATCTGTGTGTATACATTAATTTGTCTCGCGGTGTACCACATAACCCCTTGTTTATACAGGTTGCTTGTTTAGTGGATAAGATGGTGATAAAACACTATTTATTGCGTATTCCTTTCATATATTTGCTTTTATCATAAAACAACATCCCGTATTTGTTGAAGGAGTCTGCAGAAAGTTATATTCTTGTCAAAGACCCGCTTGGAGTATCATGTAAGTTTGTTATGGCATTTAGATATTAAAATTTGTTCTTACAATTTTTAGATATTATTGTCATTTGATAACACGTGTAAATTATTGAATTTGCTTACTCGAACAGCAGTAGCTCATGGTAGACGAATTGGCGTCTTTCCTTGGAACTGAGATCTTTAGAGCAAATGCTTGCTGTATACCGTAGTTCACCGCTGAGCATGCGTCTTCTCATTACTGAGGAAGCCTGCATACTCCTGCTTTTCCTGCGCAGGCCACCATAACTACCAGTATTATATAATACTGGTATTGATGGCTTTAGGTGTACGTGCCAACCGAAACACAGAAGCAAGTTTTTTGTCACTAGCGGTCACCTGCACTCCTACTGTCCGCGCCCATTGATGCTTGACTTGATTGCTCAGTCACGACCGAAATCAATGTCTGCTTGAAAATAATACACATTAGCAGCTGTTCCCGCTCAAGTTTGTCCGTTTAATAAATTAGCAATTATATTATGTATTTTTGGAAACGTGCTGAAGCGTTCTTTCGGTGTTTCTTCTCCTCTTTATTGTGGCACTTTTCCGAACAGTGGTCCAAAAATTTACATTGATAAGTCTATTGAAAATTACATGAAATAAATGGTTTCAATTGAATAAAATAGAATGCTTCACGTATCGAGTCGGTTACATCATCGTGAATGTATGAGTCTTATTTATTTGCACTACATACGTAACAGAAGTGTACAATGCTGGCGACTAAGGCCTGTCTCGTAACACGCAGACGAGAGCAATATCATCCTCGGTGCCGGAATCTATTGTCCATTTGGTCAGAATTATTTAATAAAGATCGCTCGCCATCTGGCGATGTACCGCCCTTGTATTAATACACTCGGCTTCATATTTGGCTGAAAATATCTCCATATTAATATCATCTTGTGAGGACCAATACTTTACGAATTATAGATTCACATTGCAATACTTTTTTAACTTTTGTAATGCATAAGGTTAAAAAAAAGTCTAAATATTTTATTTCACCATAGAAACACCGAGCTCACTTAATGAAAGTCAGAAGATTACATAAGTCATAGTTGATGTCCAATATAATGTATATTATCAAGTCAAGTCGATACTAAATTGCGCCTTACTATAAATAACAACACGAAGCGTTCATAGGCCGGTTTTTTCGATTGTAAGTAATCGAAAAAGTTAAGCAACTACGGGCGCGGTCTGTAGGAGGACGGGTGAACGCCAGTGGCAAAACATGAATGAGCGTTTCCGTGCTTGTCCCGGAGTCCGGAGAGTCTCGGTTGTTATCGTCAGATATCGTTAAGCCATGTCGAAGGTGACGTATAAAATTCTGACACTTATGTTGGCCACCAATCCCTCCACCAATCAGCATCGGAGAAGCTTGTTGGAGGCTGCTTGTCTCCATGGAGGCCTAAAGCATAACCATCTCCATCGTCTACTTTTTTCGGCTGATCTTTGGAACAACTGAACCGATTTGGACGGGATTTTCACTCCCGGTTAGCTAACGTAATAAGCAGTAAATTAGGCGTACTCTTATTTTAGAATTATAAATTAAGTTCTAAAGATCTACCAACTGATCTACGAACCGTTTGGTTAAATTCCACGCGGACAAAGTTACGGCGCAACTATGTAGTATTATAAAATGGCACGGATTATGAAAGATAAAAGTTTCTCGCAACATTGTTCCTTATCTGCAAATAAAATAATATTGTATAGGAAAATACTCCAGAGGCAATACCAGCGATTGGAATGGATGATTTCGTTCTTACAAACTATCGTTGGGTGGTTTAGCAAACTTAGTTTTATCTGGTCCTTGAGGGTAGTTCGATCAAGTACAGCATGTTCCAGAATTGAATTTCCATAAACAATTAATAAGTTTTGCGATTTAACAATAGAACCTTCTAACTACGAGTACTACACTACCTTGTAAAAGATGTCATCTTTATGAGTTCATATGAACCTTTCTTGTAGTACGTCCTGGGAAGGTTCTGGTGAAAAATCCTGTTGGAGCTATCTTAATTTTTCAAAGCTTTTATTTAACTTGTCGAATATGTTTGTATATTAGTATATTTGTTTGTTACGGGTCAAATCTTGCAAGCTTTATTAGACCCACTACCTCTTACACTACGGTGCGCAAATTTTGCATACTGCTTCAGTTCTGATGACAATGCATTTTTATGATAAACATGATCTGACACTACGTTTAAGATTGACTCCAGACAAGGGAACTCTTCAATAGGTAATGTTACAGTAATGAAATTTTGTGCATTTCTTTATATTAAGGATCTATAAGTAAAGCTTGTAATTTTAAATATTTTCATAAACCTTGTTTTTACCTAGAATAAAAAACACAATTAAGTTAATGTTTGACATAGATACCATCTAATGGCAAGCGGCGATGATGTCCAAGGTGTCGGGGGCACTAACTTAGTAAATGCAAATTCACTATTCTCTTGAAGACTCCTACATCATATGTGGGCGGGAATACCGTATTTTAAATAAAGCTGACTGACCTCTCTCTCTCTTTGACAAAAAGAGCTCACTCGATCTCTTGGGCTCTTAAGGTACTTATTATCACTCCCGTCTTCCACTATGCCTCGCATCCCGTTTAAAGACTGCTTTAAACTGAAGACTCATATATCCTGAACCCTATACCATTTAAGGTGATACGTCTTGTCACCGTTGGCTACTTTGAAATGATTTCGGTAGTGCCAGAAAGCCAGAAAGATGATGTGTTCTTTGTATTTGCCCGAAACGGCTAGGACGATTCTCCTGCTTTTTGGTACTGATGTTGGTAGGGTAGCTATACCTGGATTCAAGATGGAAATTAGATTGCGTGATAGAAATTGGGGCTAAAGTGTCAAAGTCGTTAGAGGTGACCCATATCAACCGATCTCGACAATCTTAATTAATAATGCTGAGTCCTAAAGTTAAGCTGACACCGCACGTGGACCGCCACAACGTCACAATCAACACCCAACGAGGTGTGGAAGTTGGCAGACTTTGATAATTGATAGCGAAAAACAAATAGTAGGATCGGCAATTCGGCAGAATAAGCTGCATGTCAACATAATACACAGGATTTTTTTAGACAATAGACGTATCATCATCTCAACCCATCACGGCCCACTATTGAGCACGGGTCTCTTCTCTGAATGAGACGGTTCGTGCTAAAGTCCACTACACTGGCCAAGTGCACATTGGCAGACTTCACACACTTTGGAGTTTTGCAAATTCCCCGGCAAGCAGGTTTCCTCGTGATGTTTTCCTTCACCGTTATAGCGAGTGACATTTAAATGCTTAAAACGCACGTAACTAGGGAAAGTCAGAATTCGAATTCCGGTCCCCCCGCGTAGGAGGCCGAATTCTTAACCACTAGGCTATTACCGATTTTTAAGACGTATCACCTGATGATAAAAAAATGCTGCCGACACATGAATTACATCACACTGATCAAAAACATGACCCAGTCCGAAACCAATGTTCCACTATGTTAGGCCACTACTCGCTTAAGACATTAAAAGCAAACTGTAAAAAATCTTCAACTCTTAAAGTCTTTCTAAACGATATGGAATTTACGATTCGGAATGAATGCTGTGTACTCGTAAAGTTGTCTTTGCCATTAAGTCTGCTTTTACGGACCGCTGGAATTTTTTAATGAGACAGCTCACGATTTCTTTTAGAAATCTAACTAGAAAATGTTACCTCTCAGTTGAAATGTTTTTTATTTAAGCTTGTCCTGTATATTTGATGGAGAAATTCTTTAAAGGGTTACTGGCATGTCTTGTTCAAATTTAAACAATTCTGCTTAAAGCAGAAATTACTAATTAAACGGGCGTGCGGGAACTACCGCACTATACGAACAGAACTTCTGTATAGCATACATATATTATGTATCGTTGTGCATCAGCTACAAATTATATTATACTTTAATATTCATTTATTACAGTTTAAAATTGACTTAGAATTTCAAGATAACAAAAATAGCATGGAACGGAATCATATTAAATAAGTTATTTATTTTCGCAATGTTACGGACTAAGAACAATTTTCCCTTTCTTATATTACTAATTGAATTTGCTATTAATGTTGATAAAAAAAATATATGTATGTACATTTTTAATATTCTTCATTAATTAATATTTTTGTTCGCAGGGCCAGTAGCAGCGTCCCAGATTCTCATCGTATGGTGTACATTTTTCACCATTTGTGATATTTTAAGGTAAAAGAAAATATACATAAAGCTACCTACTTCTAGGACTCATAAAGGATGCTGAATCTTCGTAATATGTTATTGCACCTGTTAACAAGACCGTATCTCCTGTCCACATGACATCCATTCTTCTTGAATGTTTACCAAAATATAAAAATGAAGTGACATAAATAGCATAACTTATTTTGAAAACTAAAAACGTCTCACTTGTAAGCATTTATTTGGCCTAATATTCTTACCGAGGTATTCAATTACTTGAATTAAATAGTATCACGGATGAATAAACTGATAATAATTGAACACGAGGGAAAATTTACAAAGTTTCTATCCTCTTTTAAATCTATAATTATCAAGTCAGTAATCAAACAAAATTCCAATTTCTGTGTCTTGAGATACATTGATCTTCTGTAACAAAAGTAGGTAATTTTACAAGTGAAGTCGTTAAAATAACAAACTAAGGAACAGATAAGTAATTTCAAGTCAAATTGATGGCTCTTCGATAGCACGAAAGTAATATTAATCTTTATTGATGAACTTTCAAAGAGCTTTTTCATGTTGTTTGGAGGTAGGATAATTTAATGGTAGGGGAAAGATGTAAAAATATCAACACTTTTTTATGAAAATTGGGGAAAAAGTGGAGTTTTTAGATTATAAAGAAGCATCAAACCAGAAGCTTATGATATAAGGAAAGATTTACTAAATTTTTCATTGCAACCATTGTATATTTGTGGAGTGCTTTTGCGTTAACGCCAAGAGCCCCTAATACTTATTACAAAATGTTAAAGACTATTTCACTTTTCAGCACTTTAACAACATACTATATTATTTAACGTCTCCAATTCTTTTCTTGTTCCTTAGTTTTGTCTGAATATTTTATACAGAAAACTTTGAAAAATCCAAAACCAATTGGTGTTGCCAGAGTAATTTAAACAGAATACTATTAATAATTCAAAAATACATGTATTATTTGATTTCACTTATGAGACAGAAACAAAAACTAAAATTAAAAATCCTTCCGTTGAAATTATCATTTTAATAAGACTCATTTTATTCTGCTATTATTAATCTATACGAACAAGTCACCACACCAGTTTGAAAAACATTACATTTAAATTTTCTTTTAATTTCAGAGAAATCCTGCGATGATGACCGTTCCGGAGACGTAACTGGCTCTTGTACATAGAATTTGTTTAGTAAAAGCAGTACTGTAATCATAGATTCAATTGTAGATATCAAAGATGTGTCCTGAATAGCCCCAGATAGAATAGATACTAATAAAAATGTCTCAGTCTCAAATGTATTCGTATTCAAACCGCGTATTACTGTTTCCAACAGTGATGATGAATGCTGGTAACTAAATATGCTGAAACTAGTAAAAGGTGAATATTTTTAAAATGCTGTTCACGTTATAGAAAGTTAATAGAAATTCATAATAGTAATGGGAATATTCATGACAACATTGAGTAAATAAGCTCATAAGGTTGTAAATGACCACAGCGAAAATTTTAACATGCCTGTCTGTCCATTATAACGTAGTATGTCCAAAACTTTTCACTTTATTTACTTTGTTGAATCCCAGTAAGCAATGAATCTGCTATTGAAAATACGAGTACCTGTTCAGGCAAAAACAGAATTGACTTAATTTGACGCTTCTTAAACAAACTGGGAAATTGGTGCATTTAAATGCCTTGTAGCGGGTAACATCGATATAAATGTAGTTTGAATTGTAGGCGTTAAAAATGAATAACACGCAGTTGCATCATTTTCAAAATTGATCATGGAGAATCAATGTTGAGAAATATTTTAGATTTTAAAACAAGAATTCAGTTAATATGATATCAAATGTTTTTCAAATTCCAAAAATCAGGTAAATGCTTAAAAATACCAAATTATTTTCTAATTCAAGTCGCAAAAGTGAATATTATATTATTATACGAAGCTCGTGAGATATTGTATAAATGGCGTTGAAATAAAATTGTAGAAATTCTTTTTCACTAACTTGGAGGTTATGTAACATATTTAGTCACATGAAGCAAAAAGTTAACACCATTTTTACGTTTATTATTGGGCCGGACTAAAAAATTCGTCACATTGAAAGTATATGTAGGAGGAATCAAGTCAATATTATTTAATACTGTATTGAACACACATGAAATCAATACGCATACTACAGATTCGACACACATTTTCGTTTGTCAATTTTGGTACTGCCTATGACAAAAAGCCCTATAAAGTATTCAGTTACGGTTTAAATTCAACTGCAAACAGAATCTCCAGTATAATTTTAAAATGAACGTTTCATGTAACTCAACACAATGCAAAATCTTCACTGAGTATTTTCTAGAAATGACGCTCGCTACAGCAGAGAATTGTACCTACGTCTATTCTACTTGTTATTCGTTCTGTAGAATTTACTCAAAGACAAAACACATCTGAATTCGCTTGATGTATGGCTGGAACTAACTTCGCTTCATAATGTTTCTTAGTAAAGCTTCCTTCAAGGAAGCGAGACAGTCGCATAAATTTTCAGTTACGTCCAAATGCGCAGTTCTCGTGACATGTTTCTACGATTAAAGATAGACTCTAAAACCCACGGATTTAAGTATAAAATAAAGTGTAGTTTTTTGCATGTTTTTCGTAAAGCCATGAGAGACCACGGCTGCATCCAAATTAATTTTAAGCTCAAAAAATCTTTTCAGCTCTCTTTTACGTGTTTTCTTAATGAAATAGTAATGAAGATGGTATTCAAATATTTTCTATTATAAATGTAAAACGACCTTAAAAATATATTATAGTCCTTTAAATAATTTTCTTTCAGCTTCTCTTGTGTTGTTTCTTATCCCCGAATGAACGCCTGTACCACTACCTACTTCTCGTTCCTCCCCTTAACCCAAGGGTTCACCAGATAAATATTTGCTGCTTTAATATTACTAATGCCGGTTCTATCATTATCATTGCAACTTATTACTATCCCACTACTGGGCTCAGGTTTCCGCTCACAGTGTAAGTGGTATAGGCCATAGTCTTCCACATTGTCTAAGTGTGAATTGATAGACTTCACACATCTACCAGAACTTTATGCGGAATTCTTATTACAAGTTTCCTCGCGATATTTTTCGTTACCGAAGCAAAATGATAAATTGACTTATAATACGCAGATAAATTTATAACAGTTTGCGGTGAGTACCGGGTTTGAATCCGAGATATTGAATCCTCCTGTTCGATAGATCAACATTTAAAATGTTAGGCTATTACTATCACAACACCAAGCAACATCTTCCTAACGTATAAAATATGTCTAACTCAATTTGCAGGAAACATATTGATTTATAAAATATGTCTGCCGTAATTTGATATGGTATTATTTTATCTCAAATTCAGTTTGAAATTAAAACAATTATATATGTATCATTGATAATACTCTTTTATAATAATCTTGATATTACGTAAGTTATAGTATTTTTGTTTTCAATGAAACCTTCATAATGTGCCCAATTATTTGTATATTTTATATTTGATTAAAAATTATAAGTAACTGCTTGACCATAATCCCACCTGATGGTAAATGGCGACGTAGTTTTAGATAGTAAATCGCATTAACTTCTATTCATTCTTGTCTTAAAGACATTTGTCGCATAGACCTTAGTCTTGAGTACAACTTCCACTGGTCGGATTGACGCCGCTCATGTCTTCTTGCAATTAATTCGTTGGATCGTGTTCATTGTCTATTGGATTTGCGTCTGTTGTACGAGTGTTCTATTGGTTGCGCTTGTCGTGCGATTATTGGCTGAAAAACATTACCCCCATTTTTTAAGTTTTTTCTTTTTTCACTCTCGCCAGTTACTAATCCATACTCCTCAACGGGCTAGCTGCTACCCTCTAACTTTAGTCAGTCGCCAACCGACTCTTATTCTAGCTAGGATGATGTTGATGGTGTTTTGGTATTTATGAGGCCTATGGACGACGGTGACCATGTAGGTTCAGACACACGTTAATATTGCAAAAAGTTAGTGCGGTTTTTCGATTCAAAAATTACATCGTGAAATACATATACTAATGTAAAATAGTAATAAAATACTACGGTACGTATAATACAATTTATTCATAAAGTTATTATACTTTTATTATGATTAATTACATCTACAAAAGCTTAAATGATGATTACATTTTGACTTTTTATTAATAGAATAATGGACAATGACAAAGAGGCAAAAAGTTTTGGCGAATCAAACAATGTATAATCAATTGTTATTTTATGTATAAAATATGATTTAATTATACAATAAAAACATTCTTATGATTTAAAAACGTGAATTTAGTTATATCAGCAATACATACAGTACATACATACATACATTTTAATCTTTCCCTTGCTAGGCATAAGTAGATTTTTTTGTTGTATAGTATAACAATTATTATGTTTTTTTAATAATTCTAAGCACTAATGCATGTAAATATATTGTATAATATATTAAAACTATGTAAAAGAATCTATTGATGTTCTCGTGATAATGTCATGTGTAGAATTATCTATAAGTAGAAAAAACTTAGCTAAATCTTACCTAATTATTAATATAACCCTTACGAAGCGTTACTAAGTCAAGTATAACTTGTTATACAAATACATAGTTATTATTGTATAATTTGTAGATTTGTCTTTTACTGTATTTCGAATACAATCGATTTTTTTTATAATAATCATATGAATACGAACCATACCTTGATTTTGTATCAAGGCTTGTTTAGATCAATTTTTTATTTAGACAATTATATTTAATTAATGTAACAATGTGATTTTTTTGGATTCTAGGAGAAATTAATTAAAGGATAATGAGATGAAAAAGATAAGGAGACAAAGAATTACATTGATAACCTACCTACCCAGGAAGAAAAAGACCTGCATACAAGTGAAAGAGAAAGATACATGACGTGAATAGAATAGATTTTATTACCGATTATAAATAAAT
Organism: Asbolis capucinus; assembly: GCA_018249125.1. NCBI lineage: Eukaryota > Metazoa > Arthropoda > Insecta > Lepidoptera > Hesperiidae > Asbolis > Asbolis capucinus. Next base: position 18,465 of record DWJZ01001832.1, read on the forward strand.
AGAGATAGCAATACTTCAGCCATATTGGTCGTTAGATGATATAAAAACTGAGCAACTGGTTTTTTTTCTCACTAAGCGCTTCATCGATCCACAATGGTGCAGCAATATAGAATATTCTTTAGGATTCCAAAGTTATGTGGAGAGACCCCTGCTCAGTTGTGGGTCATTAATGGGTTTATACATAACCCAAAGGTTCACTTATTGTGCGTGTTCACCCGTTTTTATTTTTATATTTTAAGGAAAAGTTTTTGTACTTGTAAATCCTTAGTGCTTAGTAACCATTAACTTAACAAGTGAAAAGTGGTTTGTGAAATGTTAATCGTAACTATAAATTTAACAATGTAACGAATCCATTAAATATAGTGTTAATGTGAAAATATTCCTATAATAATCTTGTACAGGTGATAAATTATAATTAATTAAGCAAATTGAATTTGTCTCTGAAAACATTGATTTGGTATTGTCTCAAGTAGTTTGTGCTAAATTAGTGATGTGAAAAAGAATTAATTGTAAAGGCGTGTCAACCTCGAAACTCATTGAAAGTTAAGAAGTTTTTGACTGGACCTTTTCAAATTAATTCAGAGCGTAATTTAAAGTTTAAAATTTTCCAAAACGAATTTCTAACTTCGTCGCGAATTTGATATAACCGATTTAATACAATAATCTGGATTGTTTACACGTTGTCTGGCGTAGTATTCTAATACGCTATAAGAAATATAATGTCATACCAAAAAATTTCACATTTTAATTGTATTTATATGCATATATCATATCTTTGTCAGAGGCGCCGCAAATATGAAAAATCAATTCGTTAAAAACATCCCTTTAAAAGAGTAAATGAAACATGACTACTCCACACCTTTTTTAAAATATAAAAAATTTTTAATTATGGAAAATTTATTTCACCCCAATTCCAATTTTTTCTTCATGAAAAAATAAATAAATTGCAAAATTGTTCATTTATACATAGTGATATTAATTTATAAAACGTTTAATCTTATATAACTTTTTAATCAATATAAAATTGTATCGATTATTTAGCAATTAAAAGGTTTAATTTGCATGAATATTAATGAATATCGCTTATGTAAATGTATGAATTAAAAAGAGTTTACTCTTAACTATGTTTTTAGTACGTGGTGCCAATATCAAGGTGACAGATTTTTTTTATTCACAAATAAAGAAATAACTCTTTACTTATAATGGTCACGTGTCAAGACTATTTAAAATAGTAATACAATTTGTTACGTACTTAATGTAAAAAATGTGTAAAAGTATAAAATCGTAATAATATAACAATTTATAGTAAAATTTAAATCACTAACGAAAAACGGTATTTAAAAATGCATATTAAATGACGAAGTATAACTGTATAATTGAAAAAATAATATGTATTGGAGAAGTAGACAATATTTATATAAGAGGTTTTTAGGGTTAAACGACTTGTTATTAGAAAAAATGTGTCTCTCGTAAACTATAATAATTATTGTATTATTAAGATTATTATAATAATGGTAATTGTAACGACTGTTTATTTAAATATTTACATTACATGTTTTTATAGTTAAGAATTAATGTCTCCTGTGAAAGAGGGTTGAAATTAGCTTACAAATTATACAAAAAAATGTATGACCTCAAAAAAGTCAGTAACCTCAAAGATAAAGAGAATAATTATAACTTTTAATTTATATATGTTTAACTTTTAAGTTTGTGTAATTGCGAATTGTAAAAATAATTATTTTTGGGATGTATCACTTTTCACAGGAGGCGTAAAGTAATCTTCGTCGTTTGTTTTCGAAAGTAAACATTTTATACTGTAAAGTTCCGTCTTTTACGTTGTTCTGCTCAATCGTATTGCAATTCTTTTGAAAAAGTCTGTTAAATAAATTATTAAAAATAATACTTTTGTTTTTTTTCCTATCTCTATTAAAGTATCTACATATGTACTTATTAAATAAATTAAAAGGATAATTAAAATATTTAAAAACACAAGTTTTAATTATAGGTCCCTGACACAAAGAAATATACCATATTTCATAACTTTACTGTTAACGGTTGAGGAGTTCCCTTGTCTGTCCAATCCAGAACGAAGTATCAGGTCATGCTTATCATAAAAATGCATTGTCATCAGGATGAAAGGCTTATGCAAAACTTTAGCTCCGTAGTGTAAGAGGAATAATCTAATTAAGCTTTCAAGATTTGACCCGTGACAAACAAATATACTAAAATTTTGCAATGAGGAACATATTTATATTAAATATGTTTAATGATTGAAAAATTGTATATATATATATATATAAATATTTTTTAATAATTCATACAATTTTTCAATCATTAAACTAATAAAATAATAAATATGTTCCTCTATATATCACTATATATATATATATATATCAAGTCCCTAAAATTTAATAAATTTTAAAATACTAAATTCCTTAGATTTTAATACTTTTGGATTCTGAAAATAATAGCGCTTGTACAATGTTACATCGGTCTGATGGGACATGAATAACAGGCAGAACTGTTACAAATATCGGTTATAAAAAAACATTATAAAATATCATTGTTAAATTATTGTTATGAACGGGGGCCCTTTTGGTTGAGGTCTCTTTAGCTAGTGGTATGCTGGTATGACTGTTTTTTAAAAATTAGGTAAAAATTTAATTCGAATCTGAATTACGCATTCCATCATTCCATTGACTGGTCATATAAGCCGAACGTTGGGATCACAAGCAAAGATTTTTGATTTCACAAGCTTTGAAGTAAAAAACAAAACTAAACTAATTATAAAGGTTAATATCTTAAAATCTACTCGCCTGACGTCACTCAAAATGAATGGGAGCCAACAGCTTTTCAACCAAAAAAATGTTAAAATCGGTCCCATCTGTAAAAAGTTCTGTGATAATAGGATAATGGGTATCGTATAAGATATATAAAAAAATACAGAAGAATGAAATAAATAAATAAATAATAAATATCTTTGGACAACTCACACACGGCCATCTGACCCAAAACTAAGCATTAGCTTGTACTACGGTGATCAGACAACTGATACACATACATATATATTTTTAAATACTATATAGACTATTATATAGATATATATAGATATTATTATTATATAGATATTATACCCAGAC
>DWJZ01001833.1:0-21597 GCA_018249125.1 Asbolis capucinus
AACTGCAAGAATATGTATAAACCTGGAAACAATGTTTATTATGTTGGCGTTCTATTTAAATAAATAAATAAATAAAATAAATAAATAAAGTCAATATTTCTCTGATGAATTGCAATAAAATAAATAATATAAAAAATAATTATTAATATTTAATGATGCACTATTTAAATTAATGTCTCCCAAAATGATCACTTCTCCTGTTAAGTTATTAATTAAGTTTTCAGCCGTGTAAAACCACGTCATATAATCAGTATCTGTTGCACTTGGCTTAATATAGACAAGGCAAACATGGTAAGATCGATCACACCACTCGATCGCTAGAATTGGTCTCTAAATCACGGCGTCGACATAATGACATAATATATATCATCGACTGTACTCGAGTAATGGTTCAGCATGAAATGTATCAGGTACCGCGGCACGCCGCTGTGGCCGGAGCGGGAGGGCGCGGGACGACGCGGGGGCGTGGGGGGGTGCTGCGGCCCGCGGTTCACCGTCACCGAGCCGCTGCTGCGGACCTTGCGCGCGCGCTGCACCCGCCTCAGCAGCCTCGCGCTCGAGCACTGCAACGTCAACTGTAACACGGTCAGTTGAGCTGTAGCACCCAAGAGACAGCGAACATCACCCTTCGAAATAATCGTGTGAAGCGGCAGCACGAAAGGCGTGCATCCGAACAATGAAAAGTATGCTCACGGCTCGTGCCAGCTATTATACCAAATGGCGTACTGGCATCGGATAATTGCGACTACGGTCGCGCGTGACTTTGAGATGTGTGTGTTGTTGTAACGTATGTTTGTTGTGTATCAGATCAGCCTGAGCCAGCTGCCGCCGACGCTGAAGGCGCTGTCGCTGCGCGGCACGCGCTGCTACAACCTGCCCATGGACAAGTCCTTCCTCTTCAAGATCCAGGACCACTTGCCGCTGCTGGAGGTAACTATGCGTGATACTGGCAGTTTTGTGTGACCCGTACACGTGTACATCGTAAGAAGAGACCCGAGCATACCAGTGTGCCAATTATGGGATGCATTATGTTAGCTGACTGCTAACTGACAACTGACTTGAAGAGGATAGTCAAAAAATATAGATATAATCAGCAGGCTCGAAGGACCAATTTCCATTGTGGTCGGTCCTTAGATACAGTATGTGCGGATTGTACAAAATAAAAAACTTTTGTTGTAGTTAGACTGTTTATAGTTTACGATTTTTATTGTTTATTGATCGGGGAGCGATAGATTATTGAGTCGCGTTGCGAGTCGTGTTAAATCGCTCAGCTAGCTTACATTGTTTTCTTAATGATGTACGGTGAATCCGTACGCAATATATATATGTGTGTGTGTGTATCAGACGCTGGACGTGTCTGAGTGCGAGTGGCTGGAACCCGCGGCGTTGCTGCCCCTCAGCAAGCACGGGCGGCTGCGCGAGCTGCTGATGCGAGACTGCCACAAGCTGGCCGAGTTCGTGGCCTACGCCTCGCTCTCCAGCCGGTACGGCTTCCGGACCCTGCAGGTCAGCCTCAGCATTCATACACGCACAAACTTTATGCTATAGATGTTTTCGCTTGTCTCTTGTATGTTCATCGATATTTCCAATCGATTTTATCTTGAAGATTGCTGTGTGTGTGTGTGTGTGTGTCTGTAATGCCATACTTACCTAGAAAATAGTGTATCTATAACTAGGCGGGACGGAAATATCTCCTGTCGCTATTTTGTACTCAACATGTCATCGGCGGATGAACTGCGCGGTCGGCAATGTGCGATCTAGCGCCGTTACGCATACAAAGATAATAATCCTTGTGTGAAAAATCTGTGTGTGCCAGGTGTTGGACCTTTGCGGGTCCCCGGTAGGTGATTCGGAGGTGGCGCCGCTGGCCTGGCTGCCGCAGCTGCGGGAGCTGCGCCTGGCCGCGCGCCCCGCCGCGCCCGCACCCCCACCGCACGGACACTACACCGACGACCACCCCGCCGCGTTGCATGACCTTGACCCCTGGGAGATGCAGGTATAACAGCCGCTAAGCCCACTGGCTGAGTTGATATCACCCGCTCCGTCGCTTCGTATGATTCGCCCGTCGTGCGAATGCTATACGTTGTCCGACAGCGTACATTACTGCTGATTTCAGTTCAAACTCGTGTTGTTGACTATAAAACTAAATATTAAATGAGACAGTGCCTGGCTCACTTAACCGTTATGTGATGTTTTAAATCTATGGATGTGATGCTTTGGATTAGCATCCGTCAGTAACTTGGTATCCTTGATCGTTCCAGGAACCGGAGTATCTGAAAGAGGACTCGGAGGGTGAGGAAGGCAGAATGGACCTGGACGACACGTGGAAATCGATGCGGGGCGGGCCGGAGACCGGGAACGGGGCCGGCAAGGGCGGCGGCGGCGGGGACGGGCACGGGGACGGGCACGGGGATGTGGACGGGGGCGACGATGACATGAACGGTGGCGGGTGAGGATATTTTGTATTCTTTTTAGGCTGTCGCGAGAGGTTTACTTGGCGATGTTTCTCGCCTGTCGGTACACGCAACTTTGGTAACAGTATTAACATTAACCTAACATAATCATCTAATATATAACAATTGAATAAGAATATTTTACAGATAACAAAAACTTGTAAACAAACAACCAGTAGACAACAGTGTCAGTGCTGTCATAAAACCGTGTCCGTCGGCTGCCGGCCCGGCTCGCGCCGTCCTCGTAGCCCAGCACTCAACAGTCATCTCCCATCCTGAAGTGGCGTGTTGTCGGCGTATCTGGGGTTCGCTCCTGTGGTTCAATATTTGTTTGAACTATTGGTCATTCATTATATTACCAAAAATTACGATTTTTATTGGTTTTTATCCCGGCCAGTGTGTTGAACGACGTCGAACGTACCACGCTCATGTGATAATGTACAATTAATGAACCCGTTCAATTCCAGCGCGGTGCGGGCGGGGAGCACCCGCCCGCGGCACAAGAGGAGGAGGAGCCGATCCCCGCACACACCCGACACGAACGACAAGAGGCGCTGCCAGACCATCTTCATCATCGACAGACGGTACGTCGGCGATGAGAGGAACGACGACGAGCCTGCCGACCGAGACAGACCGAACGACGATACTAATGATAAGAAGGACGGTGGGCGGGCCGTCGACGAGCCCGAATCTGGAGACGCGGCCCCGAGACAGGCGAACGAGACAGGAGCGAATGATGAAGTGAACCAGGGCGCCAGCACCTCCAAGGACAACGCCGACGGAGCGGGCGGCCGCGACGACTCCAGCAACGGTCACGTCGAGCGACCCGACGGCGAGGAGGGGGAGCGATACGTGCGGTTTCGGCAAGGAGAGGACCCCGTCGTTGTCAACATCATCAACAGACCCGACGGGCGCCGGGAGGTCCCCGAGCGGGTCATGAGGTTCAACAATTACAGACTGCGACATCAAATCATAGACAATCACCAACAGATATTTAATATCGAGATCGATCAAGATTTCCGCGAGCGTCCGCCGGCCGCGGGCGAACCCCGGGCGGAGGCGCCGCGGGACCGCGCGCACTCTGTCGCGATCCCGCAGATGCTGGACTTGATGCAGAGAGAACTGATACAGAGACACGAACGAGCCTGGATGATGGAGATGGAGCGGCACCGGGAGCAGGACCCAGCGGAGCCGCCGCCGCCCGCGCCCGCCGCTCCGGCCGCGCCGGCCGCACCGCCGCCCGACGAGAACAGGGAGCCGCGGCACCGCGTGCTGTACGTGAACGTAAGCCAGCCCGCCTACGCTCTGGGGCCGCTGCCGAACCTGCTGCAGGGGCTAGTATCGGAGCGGGACAACAGGATCCTTAATCTGACCCGCTCACACTTCAACTCGAGCACGCTGGTGACGGACGCGGCCGTGCGGAGGTTCGGGCGCGCGGCCGGGAATGACATCCGGTTCGTGCTGGTTGGGATCCCGCACCCTGTGCTCGGCGCCAACGACGACGCCGGTGCGCGCCTCGAGCGCTCCAACCTGCGAGTGCTCGTCATGAACGGCTACCGGAACATCACAGACAGGAGCTTGAACCACCTCGCCACTGCCGCGCCCGACCTGCGGCTGCTGGACTTCAGGGAGACCAACGTCACCGCCCGGGGGGTGGAGAACTTCAGGAGCCTGCGACCTGATTGCGAGGTCCTGTTCAGTCCGTACGTGGAGCGGAACACCGACTGGCTCGACGAGGAGGAGTAGGTCGCGGCGCAGTGTGCGCACTCAGCTGGTCGGCTCCGCCGCCCTCTCTGTCAATGCTGATGAATTTATATTGTTTTGAATTATGCATTTATTATGTGTATTAGTGTGACGCGTCGAAAGATGGATGTGGTGTGTGTGTGTGGGTGTCGCCGGTGTGTCCGCCGATCACAGACAGCGGGCCGGAACAGCTCAGCCACTTTCTTGTGTTAGTGTGCACGCGTCTGTTGTATAATATCTGTCTCAAAATTAAATTTTTCGGAGTTTTTTTTTTTTTTTTACAAAACATGGTTTTTTTACAAAAGTGAGTATTTTGTTGTTAATGAACTGTGCGGGTATTTACTCACCTGTGTTTATTTTTGATCGTTCGATGTCGCATTTTTTTCTAAAGAGAGTGTTACTGTATCAATTTTGAAATTAGTAATAAACTTAAATGACTCTATAATATTAAAAACGAACAATGATCGAATTATATTTCAAATCAAATATTTGTCTCATTGTACCTACGTGTGACATGATGACTGTACAGTATATACATGCCATGTCTGACAAGAAGCATCAGTTGTATGTGTGTCTGTGAGTTCGTATAAAATATATAATAACAGAAGCTTTTAATAATGTGTGCAATATAGATTTATTGTCATTGACTAAACTGGTCGTGTAGAGGGTGGCGCTGGCACCAAGTTTAATACGAAATACTTTGACCTCGTCTGCGATGTTATGAGGTCAAATGAGGCCCACGGCAGTCCCGTTGCCGGCTCGGACAGAATAAAACCGTCTGTTTCTAATAAAAAAAATTACAGATATTTGAAGAACTGAAAATAAAAAAAAACATGATAGAAGTGGCTCCCTCTACGTTGTTTACGCCCGAGCGTCACAAGATGTACCAAATATATATTTAACTACAAATGTAATGCTGCGACGAGGACGCGGGTACTTTGAAATTATTATGAAGGTACCGAATTTATTATATCGGATAAGAGATGGCGCCACGCCTCTTCTGAAGTTTTACTGCTTTATAAAGCTGTTCTCAGACTGATACACCGAGCACTAGAAAAGCTCTTATGTCTCGCTATTTTTATTATATTAAAATAATAATTTGAAAGTAGCCTCGTTAAGTATTAATCGCGGTGTTTAACATGATAGGTAAGCATGGGGAAGATATTGCTCTGAATTGGACTGTTTAGTGTGAGTGGAAGCTGGAAACGATGCAGAATTTATAAAGATTTATAATAATTATTAATGTACTGATGTTAAAACAAAGTATAGTCGATGTAAGTTTTAGATTTAAGTGTTTCAACTGACGACGGCGCGTCATCAGAATCACGAAATCAGTTGTAATGACTGCCCCGGCACCGCTCGCAAGGATGTGTCGAGGATTGTCCACATGCCGTGCTCGATGCAACTGGATGTATTTATGTACTACTATGTAATTAAAGATTGGGTAGAAGTTATCGAACATGTCTGGCGTGTTTTAATGGTATGTTCCCGGTGAGGAAGTGACGCGCCTTGTTAGTTGCAAGTCTGTAGTAGACAGTAGATTGTTGGTGTGACCACCCGGACCGACGGCGGTTGACCGCTTCCGTGCTCGTCATCGTCACTGCGCCCGGTTCACAACCTCATGAATTTAAATAATTTCAAATACCGATTAGGATATAAGTCACCAGATGGCGTCATTCAAGATATTTAATTTCAATCACTTTTAAAATAATAATTTCAAATTCAGTTGGAACCAGGTGAAAGGGGCAGAAGGGTTACAAAATAATGCGCAGTGATCACAAGTATTGGTCTTATGCGTTGCCAGAATTCGTTTGTCCTGGTGAAGAGACGGCCGGTTGCCGGTACGAAGTGTCGGTTTCTTAACAAAACAGTTACAAAGAAGCAACGAGAATGTTACGATAAGCCGCGCCGGCCTCGTCTTGCTGACTCGACCTCGTATCGCACACACAGTATTCTGATATTGATTATTGCACTATATTGCAGTATTGTTTTATACTGCTTTTAATGGTTCACTAATATGTACAGCATAATGATAAAAATGTATTTGTTACGATATGAGGATGACAATTTAAAATGGTGTTTGTCAGCTGGTCAGGTAGAATCACAGATTGTTAAATCATATTGGTTCAAACATAAAAATAAAACTTAAAATTAAAACAATTCTCCAATTTATTTATTATTGTGTTATGACTGTCATTCGCTGCCGCACTCGACAGTCTGTGATGGTTCGATCGCTCCCTAGTACCGAATAACAGCTTCTGTTCTATGGAGCGATTTCATTGACCATCAGCGGCACTCAGGAATATAGTTAAATTAGGTCTTTTTTCGATAAAATTCCGCTAAAGGTAACTGGTGTTCCTGGATGGACGTGATGTGAGTTGTGAGCGCGCGGTGAGGCAAGTGAGGCGTGGTGAGGCGAGGTGAGGCGAGGTGCGGCGAGGTGAGGCGAGGTGCGGCGAGGTGAGGCGAGGTGCGGCGAGGTGAGCCGGCGCCCGACCCGCTAAACAATTTCTTCTTATTTTCTGTATTACATGAATTGGTATAAATGTTACGTAAATAATGTAATATTTTGTTCGCTATATGTTGCATGGACATTTCACTATTAAATATACCTGATAACTGCCAACGTTAAGATTACCTACAAAACTATGTTTATTTATATTTCCCGTAATGAAATTTCATGACAGTGATCTTTAATAGTTTTATATGAACAATATTTTGTTAAGAGACGGGTCGTGCATGCAAGTTCAATGTCCGTTTGATGCCATATTGAGTCGTTAGATTGTGATATTATTGTGCATATGGGCGCACCGAGCGGGCAGCAATAGTTTACATAACGTACTCTCTTCCTCCGTCCTGGGACCCCGGTCCCCTCTGCTGTTTCTGGACCTCCTGCCGGGACGTTGCAGTGTTTGGATGCAGAACAATCGTTTCATTTGTTTCGTCCTTTATTATGACGGAGACAAACGTCCCGAATACTCACAATTTTGTCCAGCAATATCACGAGGAAACTACGATGGCGGGAGAAGCCATTAAACGCAGGAATTGCAGGATGGGGTCACGCCCTCAGCTATGCTTGGAATTAAAATATTTAGTGGCACTCATTTGTTCGGTGATATCCAATATTTGACACAGAGTACACTCCACGCTGTACCACTGCGGCGACGTGAGGTGAAACTATTTGTAAGACTTATTTGAAGGACAGTCTCCTATATTTTTGTGAATGGCAGCTTTAATATCGCTTAAATGTTTCTGTAATAAATGATCAATGGACACGTCGTGTTTTATTTCGCGGCCACGACGCTGCAGCTTGCGAACAACACTGTGACTGTAAGCATTAAGTACAATCACAAATTAATTGTACGGTGTATTTGTATTCCTTAATAATATTAAACACGTCTAACTAAAGCTGTCTTTTTTTTCTGTCACGTTTAATTTACAACCGATTTTGATGAAAATTGGTATAGGGATATACGTGAACTTGAGCAAGAACCAACATAGGCAACATTTTATCCAAAAGCAAAAGCTGGATGGGAATGATAGTGTCGTTGTGAGAGATCAGCGGCGCCGGCGCTGAAGAAGGACTACTGGATTTGTATTTATACACTTGAAAAAAAATAAGTATTTGTACAAGCGTTTTTTTTAAATCCACCTGCGTGGGAATGAAAACTATTACACGAAGTCGAGGGAACAGCAGGTACATATTCCAGGTTGAAGTAGGAGAACTCCAATTTACTCTAAATACATATATATATTTTAAATCTCGCCCGATGTCGTTTATGGCGAGCAACCTGCTATTATTTGGTTCGTTAGGGCAATCACTGGTTCTCTGATAAAAATAATTGTTAGTTATTTTTAAGTGCGCTCAGGACTTTGGTACAGCACAGGTGCTGAGTGCGACTACTACGTATGGCGACATGAGCTGTTTAGGGTTTTATATATTTTGTAGTGTAATTATAGGTGTATTTGGTTTATACCCACCGGTGAGAATGAATCTTATAATATTACATTTACTTCACCACCAGACAGTTTCATGATTGCAACCCGTGGGACACTCCCACTACTGGGCTCCGCTTTCCCCTCACAATGTGAGGAATATAGCCCATCGTCTGCCACGCTGGCCAAGTGCGGATTGGTAAACTTCACACACCTTCGAGAACTTTATGGGGAACTTAGGAGAGCAGACTTGCTCACGATGTTTTCTTTAATCGAAGAGTGATAATTAACTTATACAAAACGGTGATAACCTAGTTGTTAAGAATTCGGCCTCCTACTCCGGGGGTCCGGGTTCGAATCCCAGGGCGCGCACTTCTGACTTTTCGGAGTAATGTGCGTTTAAAGCATTTAAAATTCACTCGCTATAACGGTGAAGGAAAACATCGCGAGGAGACCTGCATGCCGGTGGCCTTAACCTTTTCATTCAGAGAAGAGACCCGTGCTCAATTGTGGGCCGTGATGGGAAGGATGATGACACATAAAACTTGGAAAATACAAACTTAGAACTTGCCGTTCGAGAGACTAACGTCCTCTTACAAGCAAAACTACTGAACGGATCTTGAAATTTGGCACAAATAGAACGAAGATTATATCCTGAATAACATATGGGCTTTTGGCAAAGGGGAGATCTCCCGCCAGGCGAGGTGATATGCCTGGAGAGCGGCCAGGCTCCGACAGTTGTTAGTCGGAACTTGTGTATATGCTAACGATATAGAAAACTCCGATAGCGTGATTCAGGTTTTGTCGGGACGTCATCATTATCATGAGCACAGCACGCGGGGGAAGCTTCTTGTTAATGATGGTGCGCGAACAGTAGAGGAAGTTGTAATATCCATAACCAGACAGGTGATGAAGTGCAGCCGGGCAGCGTGCTGCTCCCGGCCACGCGCCGCGGACGGTACCTCGCCAACATCATCCGGAGACAGGCCGTCGTAAGTTCATATATTTGATTTAACAATGTCACGTTATTAACGATACACTGACTTAATTGACTTCAGTAGTAAGGTAACGACTGCATGTACATTATTTGTTCAGGACGGCACAGGAATCAAGTTCAACAAGGATGCCGACAGAGTAAGTACGCCGCGCGCAACCTTCCTGCACCAGTTCGGGTATGTAGCTGCAGTATAGTTCTCGAAAAACATACTTGACATTGGGTACTAACCCAATATATCAACTTCTCTGTGCTGTGGAATGTGTGTGTGAAATTGGGATCAATTACATATATCAAACGTCACTGTCAATAATGATGTCCTTCCTAGTACAAGTATTCCTCACTCCTATACACCTGCAACCCGAGCCTGTAGAGCGGACTGTCTGCAGATGAACGCGGAGGCCAAGAAGAAGGTGGACGTGCTGTCGGAGGAGCTGCTGCCGTACATCATCGCGGAGCAGGAGCGGCGCACCACGCTGTACAAGCGCGTCATGACGGCCGTGCAGAACGGGGAGAAGGGTGTGACCATCGCCGAGATCAGGAACAAGCCGCCCCTCATCATCAGGAAAGGTCCGGCGTCAGCTGTGGATGTTACTACTATTACACTATTACTTGCTCATCTCTGCGCGGGGTAGTTCTTACAATTATATTGTGCGACAACAATTAATTCCATGGAAGTGTTGAGACAAATCGTTTCCGGGCATATCCCCAAGGAAATCAAAGTTCAATCATGCACCATAAGATGGGGTAAAGTAAAAAAAAGTTGTCCGAACATTTACCGCTTCTAAAACGTGCCAACCCAGGCTGCTCCACCCATCCAACCCATCCAGCCTACCCGGTCTACTGGGCAGGTCCATTATTATCTGCCGTGATAAGAGATGGAGCAACCCGCGGCTCCTCACGTGTCTTGTAAAGGGAATGATTTGCGATAATTGCTCGTTCGAGTAGATAGACGAATGTACTGCGTGTCAGCGGCATTCGGGTTTATTAATTTAATTGGTATTGCGGCCAGTGTCGTTGCAAAAAGTGCACAGCATCGCTCAGTGAGAACTAAGTGAACGATAACGTATGCAATGTGATCTTCCTGCTCGCCACTTGCAAACACGCGACTTGACGAGGTGTGGTGAGGGGAGACGGTGCTCTCGGGTTGTTCAAGATGTTGAGGATGCCGCGGATGACTCTTGTTACATGAGCTATTGGTTACTACGACGAAAGAAATGCATTTTATTTAATGTCAATGCGCCAATTGACCAACTGTTTGTTTCCTAACCTGTTGGAGTCAAGAGAATCAATGGCACTGATCTTAAACATTTCTAAAGACCATAATAAAAAAAACCATATTAAACGGTACAGTGATGAATTCTTTGACTCAACATCCTTAGCTTGCAAGTTCAATCGTAAATGGTCCTCCTCAGGACTGTTGTACCGCTGTCCGTCGAACCGTGCCCCCAAGGAGCCGGACGGGTCGGGGGTGCTCATGTGCGAGGGAGACGTGGAGCCGAGCCAGGTCATGTTCGATTCCTGCCTCAGCGCTGAGGACAAGGAGCTCTATGTCGCTGAAAATAAATATTTCTTTTGTAATCGTGAGTATTTCATAATAACGATAAAGAATGCAAACAAGTTGCCCCTGCTGTTTGAATTGAACTGATCTCGCCACAGACGGGTCTATACTGAACATCCATACGTTAATTACAACTGAACTTTACAATACTTTAAACAATACTAGTCTCTGCTCCCGGCGTCGCCTGCGTGGTAAGTACGTTAAAATAAAAAGTAAACCATGTGTTACTCCAGGCTATAAAGTATCTCTGTGCCAAATTTCATCCAGATCGGTTCAGTAGTTCCTACGTGAAGGAGTAACATACACCCACCCACCCATTCATCCGTCTCGACTCTGCGGGAGACTGATTTTAACATTGTAATATTAAACACAGCCTAAAATATGGTTTTTGACCTACAGGTCACAAAATAGAAGGACCAGACCTACCCAGGAACGGGAGCACCGTCATCGGCTGCGCTCCCATCGAGCGGACCTCTCTCAACTACACGTCCAACATCTGCGCCCTCGAGGACACGGATGATGTGGTCGTCCACTATAGATATTATCCGGACAGGGTGAGTTACATTCACAGGAAAATAACGTCAAATAGCCCCGGGACACACACACGTATACAAGCACGCGCACACACACCATAGAGAGTGTGTCAGATTGTTTGAGGAAAGAACGCTCCGAAACTACTGGGCCGATTTGAAAAAATTGTGAAAAACATTATGAAAACTTCAATAATGTAACCCAACGTGTAAAAAAAATACCAAAAAACATCCTTATAATAATATATAATAGCATACCATAATAGTTAGACTATTACAGTCATGTCACAATAACTACGTTTTTGTGGCAAGTGGTTTTTGGGAAGCGAAGGGAGAGTTTGAGTGTTAGTGCTAGTACTGAGCGGGGAGTGTGGTTGCGGTCAGACGTACAAGTTCGTGACGGAGCTGGACCCGGACCGCGAGGTGTGCGAGCACTGGAGCCCGTGCCAGATCGGCTACATCTACAGCCTGCCCTCGCCCGACATGGCGCTGCCCGCCAACGAGCTCTGGCGTGAGTTGCTCTCACACGTCTGTACTCCCACTGTCCTCTCACTGTCCTCTCACTGTCCTCTCACTGTCCTCTCACTGTCCTCTCACTGTCCTTCTGCTCCTCTTGTTTCTTTCCCTTCCCCGCGTACGGATCTATAACTGTCAACCGCGCAGGCGACGCGGTAGTGCCGCCCTAGCCTGCCGTCTTATCATCAAATGATTGTCTCTCGGTCTTCTACAGGATACTCTTTGGAGAGTGTGTACAGGGATTGCACGATTTAATTCCCCCATTCCCATTCCATCGTCGAACGAGCCGACGCACGGCGTGTATCCCTTCGTCGTTAACATCCCGCCAGTACGAACGACGGGCTTTGCCTCGTGTTTTATCACCCGTACTGCGAAGGAATGGAATAAATTGCCTGTGTCGGTATTCCCGTTCGATAACAATGTAAATGTCTTCAAGTCAATATTGAATAGGCTTCTATTCATTTAGTGCGCTCTAACATCGAACAGTTACCATCAGGTGGGATTGTAGTCGGGCGCTAACTTATTTATGGTAAAAAAAAGATGACACGTCTGCTCGTCTGCCTGCTCATCACACAATAAACCACGTGGAGCGTCGCTCCTGGCCACCACACCAGACTATCTCAATACCTGCAATATTGTAATGGTAACACTTTTTATAATTACAGATGATTACAGTAAGTTGCCTGTGTGTCTCCTGTCACTAATATTACAGATGATTACAGTAAGTTGCCTGTGTGTCTCCTGTCACTAATATTAAGTCATAATTATCATATTTATCATTCTTTTGTAAACAGGTTTCAATAATAAATATCTTTGGAAGCGTTAGTTTGTACTATGGTCATCAGATAACTGATAAACATACATATGTATATACTTTTAAATACATACTTAAATAAGTAGCTAATAATGATGTGTTTTAGTCAGGTGTTACTAATTACATTATGTTCTTTAACTTTCAGCTGAAAGTAAGTTGAACACGAGCAAATATGTACAATATTGTGAATGAACTTTATCGTTATTAATGAATTTATTCGTTTTGTTACTTCATTATTTCAGAGAGAGAGGGTATGATATTTTCAGTCAATAAAATCGTTCCTTCCTTTTTTGTCACATATTTACTATTTTTGAACAGAATCTTCACACTTCCATTAAAACCAGCTGTAACCTATTTTGATAATTAGTTCAGTAACCAAATGTAGATAGCGCTGTAATAACTTTTGAATCTTGACTTCGGATTGTGTAAAACAAGTAGCTGCCTCATCAGAACCCAGTATATTTTGTGTCACCGCCATTCGTACCGTGTAGTGGTGTGGGCAGTATTCTCAATCAATTCTGTTTAGGGCGTGAACGAGATTGTTCGAGCGATTTATCGCGGGGGCAGAACATGCTCTAATTTACAGTTTCTCTCTACACTGGCATCACACATCATCACATTAAACACGACAATGCCATCGAACGTAATACATTGTTGGTTAATTCCAGAATATGAACGTGAGTATAACATTCACAGTATGATATTTTAAGCAATGTACTTAACAATATTTAAAAGGATTTTTGAAGCTCGTAATATGTAGTAGCTAATGACTGGAGAGTCACTGGGCCTGGCAGACAACACACAACAAATGGAGCAAAATATTATCATATCTTCTTATATACATATAACAGACGTGTTTTAGGATATAGTGATGGGCGCGGGACCATTACAAGGTATATATATACATTCAGTGCAGGAACAGACTGTCTAGCGAAGGTAGCCGGGGAAGGGAGCGCCTGCCGTCCGCCGTCGCACCGTTCTAATTTGTACACGACATACGATCCTTCACTGACTACACCGTTTTCTCATTGATATTTTGTTATTTCAGGTGATGGTATGTAATATATGTATAAAATATTTGTTTATCCTCGACATTTAATCGGTTAGATTTATAAACCAAGCTAAAGAGCACCGTACACCAAGACCGCGTAGGTAAGGGGGGATGACAGATATAAAATAGAATTATTTAATTCCACTGGTCAACACTTGCAAACAGTAATGATAACCAAGGAGGAGAATTAAATAGGTTCGTAAGTATTTGCGTCATTATATGAAAACAAGGCATTTAAAAATTAAAAAAAATCGAGTGTTACAACCGGTTGGACCTGCAGCAGTCTATCGACTAACATTGCTTTCACTTTTTCTCTTTTTTAGAGCTGATACCACGTAAGTACCTCAAAATATTGAAAATTTCTTGAAGCAGCTTTCTTAACTCAGTATTATTGTTATATAAAATTATTCAAAATAATGTATGTCAATGTTTCAGCCATCCCAGGTAAGATTTGTTCTTTAATGTTATAATTTCCCAATCGGAGGTCGCTACAGCTACGCCCAGGGACAGCATATTGCCCCCAAGCTACCCCAGAAAGTTGTGTAACCGGCAGGAACCATTTTAATATGGAATGTTCCTCAAGTATCTTAGGTATCAGAAATTAAATGGAAGGTCAGAAAGACTAGCACTTCATTGACCACTCTATGATGTTTGAAACGGAGCATTTGTTGCTACATACCAACGTGTTCTTGTCGTGTAGAGGACAGCCAGGAGGAGTTCATCCCGTCCAACGCCAAGAACTACACGACAAGCCCGCGCCGGATGCAGGTGCCGCCGGGCTACCAGTACAGCGGCGTCGTGCACAAGAAGTTCGCCAACGGCGGATATGTAAGAGCGCAACTCCCGCCCCGCACTGGATTAACTTAGATTAACCGCATTATTGACCAGCTACCGAGCGTGGGTACCTCCTCATATTGAGGGAGCCCAGAGCACACTCCACCACGCTGTTCAATGCGGGCCATCCCGAATGTTGGAAGTTTGTATGCAACTCGCAGGCCTCTGACATGGTTTAAAATTACTGTTTAATAATAGCAACTGTTCAAAGCCCGCGCGCGCTCAACAAGTGCCACTGGCGAAGTCAAATAATTTATTTAAGCATAGGAATATCGAGCTCCTTGAATGAAATGTATTCTTGTTAATTGGTTTCCGGCGGCCAGCCACCCTCCGCCGACCTCCACAGGCCGCCGACCCGCGCTGTGTCCCGCTTCACACAGTCACTTCTATTTTTTTCAACATCTTGCAAATTATATGTTACTTGCAGCAGGTGGAGTTGAAGCCATGCAAGATAATATATACCTACAGAAGTTAAGTTGAGCAAGTAGTGTAATCGATGCCGTGCCCTGCAGGAACACCTGCCGGAAGACGCCGTGTCGAAGCAGGAGGTGGAGCCGGCGCAGGTGGCTCGGCGCTCGCTGACCGGGGCCTGGCTGCAGATCTCGCTGTGGTTCGGCAGCTGGCTGCCCTCCCTGGGCGGCTCCTACTTCGTACAGTTCATGGCCGGCACCAAAGTCAAGTACAAGAAGCTGTGCTCCCTCTGTGAGTTAGACAAGAAGGTTCTTCCTCGGACCGGTCCGCTGGTCTATTACACCTGCTTGTATTGTCACTGCTGCTATCTAAGGACATCAATCTAGATGAAGGAGTTACGTGCCCTCTGAAGCACGGAACTCCCAAGATTTATTTGATATTAGCAAGCCTCAGCCGCTGGTGCCTAACTCGGCCACCTGCGAATTTTCAGTAAGGAGGAGGACAATGATTGATGGAAACTTTTCGTCGATTTGGTTATTGGGCTGTGAACGGACGCGGTTGCCAGGCAACGGTTGACAGAATATCGATGTTGTATGATATCTGGGAGCGAGATTGGATTAACATTTAGTAGTTGTTTTAATCAAATCAGTCCAAAAGAACAAGTTATATCTCAACTTAAGCAATCCCGCGTAACTCGGCTGAGCTGCAGGCCGAGGGGAGTTCCTCTGTCGACATCGGTGGCTGTTGTTTGTGCTACAAATCACTACCTCGGCTCGAGTCTGTCAATGTCAATGTTAAGTTATTTTACCATGGAAACATGCCACAAACATCCCAACTGACGATACTTATTTTATAACTGTATGTTGTGTGTGTGTTATATACATAATTACATCATTATAATATGTGTGTGTGTGTTCAGCGACGAGCGCGATGATGTTGGTGCCGAAGCTAGTGGACCTGCTGTTCGGGCAGAAGTCGAACGCGACAATGATCCCGTTCCGCTGCAACCACTGCCGCCTGGCGCACGTGCTGGTTCGCGCCAACGACTGGAACGTGTACAACCTGGAGCCCACGCGCTACCACATCAAGGAGTACCAGGACAGGTCAGCGCACTCACCTCGAGCTATCCTATGTCGGACTTCCTATGAGGGAGTTGTCGTCTGTTCGTTCAACTCGAACAGTTTTAATAACAAGTTCGATAAAGCTCTGCTCGTTTTATTTCTTAAAGTTTTCGCTTTCCTATTGTACAATAATTTAATTTGTTCCAGGGAGGGTAAACCGTGAGTAACAACAACACTTTGAACACTGCCGGTATCGGGTTCACCCACTCAGAGGCCGCTCACGTCATACTGACGGGCCTCCGCGCACCGAGGAGGCTACACCACGCGGCTCCAGTGCTGATTGTTAGCACTCAACTTAGTATCGGCAGGTTTGAACCACCGAAGGAGTTCCATGTTGCTCGACGATCACCAATTAATCATAATCACGTCAAAATATTTCGAATCTACCGCCGCGTCTTTACTGAAGAGGACAATCGCCTTAATACATGTACTTGTACTATGTATTGTGTGTGAGTGTGTGTGTGTGCGTGAGTGTGAGTGTGTGTGCTACAAAGTCACGTCAAAGTCAAAATCCATTTATTCATATACTCGTAGATATTAAAACTATGTACACGTATGAGCGTCTACATTTTTTTGAATGTATATAATATGTACGAGTGCGTATGTACATATGTTCGTGGCTTCATTCCTACGACGCGCGCGACGCTGGATACATATTTGTATTATGTCTCGTGTAACGGAACGTGACTCGTCACCTCCGCTCCAACCCCCGCCGCCGTGACGTTCACCGAGGACAATATCCGTGCAGGCAGCAGTACCTGGAGATGAACTTCCAGGGCATGGCGCCGCAGGACTTCGGAGACTACTTCGCCGTCATCCAAAACGGCGACGGGCAGGAGGAGCGGGTGAAGGTGGCCACCGCCAACTGTGAGACACACATGCTTCACTAATATTATACTATACCTTACAGAAACTACCTCCGTCTGTCTGCTACCTTTCACGCCTAAGCCAGTACCACCGTAAACGTAGTCGCGGGAAAAAATAGTTAAATATAGTTACAAATTGAATGGTTTATCCGCAAATGTTGAAACTAACGAAGGGTGGGCTCGGAGTCATATTGGTCGGTCTAACAAATATAATATATTAGCCGTCAGCCCTCGCTCTGGCTGCGATTATATACCAGCTGCGGGAGCCGACCGCGAGTTTGGTCCGGCCAGCTGCAGGTGCACGCGACGATAATGTACCGTTCCAACAGTTGCAACAATTCAGGCAGTCGATTCACTTGTTATTCAATATGAAAACAAAAAATTATCTTTAAAGTAACAGATAGTGTAACGAGATGAAGATTTTAAAATATGTATCGCTTTGTTTCAGCGCCAGGTGACTGTTTAACTACTCCTACATGGTGTTTGTGGGGTCGAGCTATCCTTGCGCCAGAAGTCTGCTGCAGGTCGCTGCCCTCCACCCTACACACATTGCTGGAGTGGTTCATCTACCGGCTGAAGCTGAGATCTGTCAAATACATATGTCATACAATGTACACATGACGCGAGCGCTCTAACACCGCTCCCGCCACCTATACTCATTGATACACTTATCATTTAGTCTAAAAACGACCGTCGCAGGAACAAGTCGAGTTTTGTGTCAAAAATGCCAAATTTCGTTTTTAAATTGAGGAGAGAATATAAAACTAGTTTAAAAATTTTGAGAAATAATATATGTATATATATATATATAGTAGGAACAAGCGCAGCTCAGTTGGCGTCAGTTTGACAAGTTGGCGTCCGAGTTGTCGACTGAAAGCGCGGCTATTAATACCACAGACGTGGCGTGTGTCGCCCCGGGACTCTACAAGCATGTATTTTGAAAGCATCACTAGACTATATGAATTAATCAAATGTTTTATTTGGTCTCTATAATTAATATAATTTCGTTCAATTTGTTACAGGAAAGGGTAATTTTTTTTTCTTGTGCTTCTCGTTTGACATCAAATATAATGTATACTGAGTTGTGTTTTACTAAAGCTGTGTGTGTATGTGCTGCTTTCCTCTGCTTGAATGAAAGTTTAAAACCCACATAGTACCGTCCAACCAAAATAAACGAATAGTAATAACATATGTAGGTGGACGTAGCGTAGCGGTGCGAGACAGGGTGACTGCTTCAAACTTTCCTGAGCACTCCCATGCTTCGGAGTGGACATAAAGTTTCAAGGCGTCTCCTCTAATCCACATTGCAGCTGTAGGTCACAATCAGGATGCTCAGCGGTGGGCCATTAGTAACATATGTACGTGCAGTGACTGTTTGTACTGTACTGCTGTAATTATATTAAAAGTTCAATTTTATTTCAGACACGGGTGAGTTTAATTGATTGTTATTATTTTATTAAAGTTTATTTTAATTGTTTTATGTTTGACGAGCGAACTAACATTGTGTTTTAATTATTACAGAGAACGGTAAGATACTTTACATGTTTAATGTGTCTTAATGTGAGCTTGATGTGGTCTCTGCGTTCCTTTCATTCATTATATATCTGCCACAACACAGTTCAAATGGTTCATTCACCAGCTGGTGGCTACCATCAACATCACCTTGTTGCATTTCATTTATAAAGATTTATTATAACTGTAGGGTATTTTTATCATCCAGAATCGAAATGATGATGATGAAGCAAGCTGACCCTGATGACTGATGAAGGTAGTTGTGTGTAATCTGTCCAGAGGTGAAGGTGAAGCTGATCAAGGCGTCGTTCGAGCCAGGCGGCCGCTTCGAGCAGGCCATGAACTACAGCTGCGAGGACTGCGAGCTCACCGACATCCTCTGCGGCGGACACAGCGTGCTGGCCGAGGGCCGCGTCACCGTCGTGCCCATCTCCAGCCTCATCAGCTTCAGCTTCCCCAGGTCATTAACGTCTCCCAGGAAGCCCAGGAGCGCCCTCTCACCACACAACCACGACGACACTCACAGGAGTCACCACAAAAAAAACAAAACTAGCATTACTTCAAATATATTTTTTTCTGTACGTGTGTTTGTCACTAAACTCGTCCGGAACCGCTTGACATATTTGGTTGAAATATTGATCGAGTACCTATGTTAATATGTTTAAGTGGATGCCTGGATGGTTTGGAAACACATTCGGCCCCAGCAGGTGGCGCTGCCAGATGTCACTAAACTACTGGGCAGGACAATGCCTGCCGAGTTAGCTAGTTTATTATAAGAATAATAGTATCGGTTGCTTGGGTAAGCATAACAATGACGGCATAAAATATGGATATAGAAACCATTTTGATTTGAAGTAAAGTGAGCCCGTGGTCTTGCAGCTTCGACAACAACCACGCCTGCGTCTACATGGGCTTCTTCAAGCTGAAGCATAAGGTGCTCAGGAAAGTGCTAGCTATCATCGAGAGTGAGTATCCTTCCAGAGCTGGTAGGATGAAACTACTTGAAGCAGTGGTAGAGAAGTGGTTGTGTGTATTTAACTAGCAGACAATACTAGCCGCTACTGGCCGCCAGTCTCACAATACACACGGAGCCTGCAGCTGTGGCGGACTATAGAGGGTAGACAAACCTAACTGTCGGAAGGCCTTTAACAAGGTCTCACTACTGCCATCTGTTAGTAACAATCGAGACCGACGGCAAGTACATGGCAAGCGATGTATCAATTATTATTCTCGCGCGCGGGTCGTGATGTCATGCCGGCGAGCTGAGGGACTCTGATGTCACTAACAATATCTAATTAGTCATTTTACAAGTTTTAGTTGTTCTGTTTACTTAATATGTACGTGTGTTGTAAATAGCGCCATCTATCAGTGAGATTCGTCACTACTACCGACCGTTCCGCTGCGGGAAGCGCACTCACTTGAACCAAAATTCTGCTCTTAACTTTAAATATTTCGACCCATAACCTGAGGGCATAATTTTGAAAACTATGTATCGTTATTTCTATCAATGTCTGCAATGATTATGATAAATTGTAATAATAATAACACGCGGTGTACTTTGCAGATAGCTGTGAGTACACTCGTAGTTGAACTAGTTCACAGACACATTGCGGCCGCCTGGAGGGACCGTGCACTGTCATTGTAGTCGCCATCGCCAACAAAAACGCTGGAAACAGCTTTAGCCGTATTGGGGTGGTTTTGAATACAAACTCCACTCCCATGCTGGCCTACCAGTGTCGTAAGAGGCGTACAGAAGTGAGCTGCTCGGTGGCTGGGCTTCGTGGAAAGATCATTACCTTTTTATGAAGCCCGCCTGGCTGGCTACCACCCTCTTGCTTGAATCAGCCGCCAAATTCGTCGTATTCGGGCTGGTGGTTTGAGAGCCAGTTCTGCTCGTTTCTCCCCGTTCTTCAGTCATCCTCCTTCCCGTACTTCTTCTGCAGCAGCGCATTAGTAACGCCCAGGTCTGGAGTTACTACTGTCCTATGGGCGGCGGTGATCACGCACCATCAGGTTTCCCGTCTGCTCATTTGCCTGTATTAACCGCCTCAGACTACATATATTCTTGGATAATTTTTCAAAAACAATCCCTTTAAACAATCTGTGAAACGCGAAAGCCGTATATTAGTCGTTGGGGCCTTACCCCAAAATTAACAAAATGAAACATTTAATGAATCACCCATTAATAATAAATACAACTCAAAGAACAGTACAGCGGGACAGCTAACAATCAGTTTCTTTATTGTTGCAGCGCCAGGTAACCTTGTTGGAATTTGGTATACAATAAAATATTTATTTAACGGGCTAAGTAATACTATATTCAGAAGGCTGCCTGAGCTACAGTAAGCTAGCAGGTAGCCAAGTTACGTCAAAGGCCATATGAGCCGGTGACCTCGCTCGGACTGACCAGCAGCGACAGCGGTGGGGCTCCTCTCTCCGGAGGGCCTGAGTTCCTGCACGTAACAGTCTCTTTCAAGAGTGATGTGCGCATTATAAATTTGTTTGCGCCTGGTTTTGCGAAGGACTGTCAGTCAGTCATGGCGAGAGTAGCCCCTCGCCCAGCGGTGGGCAGTGGGCCAATGGTGACCGTTGTGGTTGGTGTCCGCAGCGGTGACGATGGTGGAGGTGCCGGTACTGCCGCCACCGAAGCACGGCGAGCAGTTCGAGCACACCATCCGGTACACCTGCGACGAGTGCTCCGTCGAGAAGGTATTACCACTGCCCCGCCGCACCACTCACCTGCACTCTTATAATTTTCTTTCTCACTCTCGCGCACACGCACTATATTTTACTTATTCTACTATCAAAGAGACTGAGAATAAAATAGTTCAGTTGGATGACATCGATAAAACCAGAAACAAATGACACCACGCGGTGCGACGTCCGCATTATGTACTGATAATAAAATACTACTTGTTATACTAATATCTTACCATTCCTCTTCCTATTAACCTGTGCTAATAATATCCCAATAATAATACTGTGACGGGTCCATTCCGTACATTAAATATTTTGTAGAACTGTTGATGCAGGAGTCACGGAGGCCGCACAGCAGCTGCGAATTAATAGATGATTGTCCTTAATATTAACTTTTATTACTAAATTATTACATATTAGTTATATCTAACTAAGACTACAGCGACGCCGGCCAATGTTAGGTCCGGAGTGAGCACGTGATGCGTCGGGTTGCGTTCCCAGGCTCGGTTCTGGTAAGCGTTATAGGATATCTTTCCTATACAAGCCGGGAACGCGGCG
>DWJZ01001834.1:0-21597 GCA_018249125.1 Asbolis capucinus
AATCTTGCAAGTTTAATTACACCCATTTTCTCTTACACGACGTAGATGAAATTTTGCATATTGCTGCAGTTCCGATGACAATGCATTTTTATGATAAGAATGATCTGCTGCTATTGCTCAGGATTGGCTCCACAAAGGGAACCCGTAACGGTTAATAATACGGTTATGAAATGATGTATATAAATATTTATATAAAAAAGTGTTCGATTCCGCTTAGAAAAAATTATGACGTAATATTGACAGCCCTATAGTTTACTCGGTAGTGAATCTGTTTACAAGCTTTATGTCTTGGATTCGATTGCAAGCGAGACATTTATGAAACAGATACGTTTTTGTTCTCGGTTCGTGAGAGTCCGCGATATGTGGATGCCACTAGTGATATGATATCGTAGAGAACCGACTCTACGTACAAAGCTTGTGAAACTTCACTTTCATAAGCTTTTTATTTTACGGACGACGTGCAGCCGTATGAAGTGTAGTAGTGTAGTGTAGAAGTAGCGCAGACGCTATCATAGCGGCACGTCTGAATCGGTAAGAAAATAATAATATACTTTAATCATATTATTTTAAGTCGTCAAAATTGACTTCTGATCAATAAAGACCAATCACGAGAACAGCTGAATGCAGGGCGGGGCCATCAGTTGTCCTCAGAATTACAGACCGTGGAAACCAAGCTTAAACGGTTCTTACTTTAAGGGTTTTGTTCACTGTTCTGTCTATCTGTTGTCCACAAGGAAGTTATTTAGCAATATATTAACGGTTTATAATAAAATAAGTTGTTACCAAGCTGGATAGCCTCAAGGAAGATAGCGGGTCGATTGGTGCTGTTGATGACTAGTTCCACCACCAGGTCGGAGGCACCCTCACGGTCCAGGTGCGCCTGGACTTGCGCCAGCGTCTGCCCCGTGCGCAACAGCACCTTCGCTGCGACAGTCATGCAAACCATCATGAACATAGATTCTAAGACTATAGACCGTAGAAACTGTTAGAAAACACAATATGGATTCAGCCAAACGGGGTTAATATAATAACAGAAATGACACAATAATATTAAGCAATATGTTTTTTTTTCAGGGAAGTTATGTTTAAATAAGGGTTAAATAAGTACCAAGCATTGGCATACACAAAAAAACAGTAACAAAACGAAAAGTTAAACGATAAATTCTCGTAACGTTTTAGGCAATAGGTGGCGTCTTGTTGCGCCAGCGGATTGTAGTAATAGGGTTTTAAAGTGGACTGTATTGTGGTACGCTTGTTAAGAATCAGGAGGAACGGTACATGCAGCACAAACCTGCCGTAAGCGCAGCTTGGAGCGCTCAGTATAATCTTCACCGGGCCCAGCAGACCCGAAGCACTTCAAGCAGCACGACCGAACACATCACCTTCTTCTTGACGAGCTCGCGAATGGCACAACCACTTTTTGGATATAGTTAGCGGAAACAGCGATGGGACACAGTGCCCAGAGCTGGAGAGTATTTAATAAGTAGTAGAACGACGGACGTTTTCCTAGCGGTATTGTAACGTAGTGCAAATTTGCAAGTACTATACGCCAACCGACATCCATCGCGTGGGAACTTGCACTAGTGACGCGGGCCTAGGTTTATCTGTGCTGCATGCTTTATGGTAGGGAATAGGGTAGGACGTACCACAGAATAATAATTATTTATGGGATTTAATTCTTTATATTAAATACTGGCGTAAACAGCGTCATTACGCCGCCGTTGTCGCTAGGAGTGGTTACTAACACTACATGCACACTAACCGCTAGGAGGCCTTCAAGTACCACGGAACGCAAATATCGAAGATTTCTTTCCCTACCCTCAATTAACGCGCTGTAACGTATTTCTGTACACCCTTTACGCTCCCTCAACGTTACATAATACTTACACTTACACCATTGTAATTATAATATATGTATAACAATTTACCTCATTCATTATTTTGCATATTTTGACAATTTGTAATTTTAATCACAATATTTCGCGATCATCTTTGATTTTCTTACCTATAACAGGCATAAACTAGAATTTTCTATTAAGCCATGCTTAAAATGTATGTAATATAGGACTGTAAACTATTTTATGGAATGTTGAAAAGACTCGGTCACTTGCTGTTTTTAACTGACTGCAAATAAAGAAGGTTTCGACTTTTAAAGTTTTTAACGGTGAATTAAGGAGCGATTTAAGTAACCGTTAGAGGCTCAGAGGCAGTTGACTTTGTTGCATCTTTTCTTATTATATTACTTGTCAATGTGATTCCAAGTCTATTTTTTAAATGAATTTCGTATAAAAAATAACAATTTAAATTACTTTTTTTTTTTATATAAACATGTTTTAATAATTTCAATAATAATATCACATAAATGAAAATAAGCAAGTGAAGAACATTAATTGTTTATAATAATGTTGAATATTTTCAACATTCCATTAGATCAGCATGTGTGTATAATACTCAATATAATAAATTCATACAACAGCAAAACAAAGGAACACACTAAATTATATGGACCCACCTGTTTTCATCTGATGCGGATGATTTTCTTCGGCGCATGCGTATTGACAAAGAAAATAGTTACATTCTAGACGAAGCATGAGTTACCATATGGACGATTTCACTTATAATTTGTACCGAATGCCCATATAATGTATTTAATAAGGATGTTTGGACAAATTATAAGTAGCTTACTTACAAACCAAACACGGTTTTATTGTTAAAGTATATTTCATATGATATGGTATGAGGTAGCGTAATAAATTTAATGTTTTTCAAGGTATTCTTTGAAAAACTAGGAGATTAGCCCCATAATGTTTATCGGCGCCCTTGAACATAAATAGAAAGGCAGAAAAATTAAAGGCATCGTCGATGTGTAGAATCAACCCAGAAATAATAGTTACAAGTTATTTCCCCAATCAGAAGATGACTCACTCTTGACCCAGAAAATTTTATTAATTTACAAAAATAAAATAAAAATATATTCATACAAAGATAATATTTCTATCTATGAACATTTACGCAGAAAAAAAATTACCGAACTTTTCACTTTTACACAATTTTTCTTTTTATTTTGTCTTACTGCCGTGTCACCCCAATCAAACCATATGAAATAACCATACTACATTAGTATGTGATATGACGCTATTTTTCTAAATTTATTTCGAATGAAGTGACCGAACTGAATGAGACTACAATAAACATGTTAAATTATTTAAATGGTTACTTGATTAAAAATAAACGTACAAATGTATAACATATCAATGTTTGTATTCTACTCCCGCTCAGTTAAGAAAAATACAAATCGCTGGAAAGTCGACTAATATGGCAAACAAACTTTACATTGAAATAAGAATGAACAGAAAACTTGTTTTTAAATCTCTTTACTGATTACTGTAAAAGTAAAACCATAGGTTATTTTTACCTGTTCTATTATAACAAGGCCTACGTGCTTTTCTAGTCCTTAATGCTAAGTGTATAGCGTTAATGTAGAGAAACATTTTAGTACTAAATAATACCACTAACTTCGCTGACAACATTGAATTCAGTAATGAAATTCAGTTTATTTCCAAAACAAATAATCGAAAACGTTATAAGTCAAGTAACTTCGTATTAAAAAGTCAGTGTACAATATATGTCCATATAAAAATATATATAAATTTTTCATACCAAATCAGGCGCCGTCAAGAATACAACTAAAAAGTACTAGGATTAGTAGGTATATAGAGGATAAATGTTGTCACCCAAGTTGGAATTGTCCAAATTATTATTTTATATTTTCAATTGCTAATCCTACGCAAAAGGCTTTCTATGATTTCATTTAACTAAAATTGTGCTGTTTTACTATACTATAGCCATACCTTCAGCAAGAACCTCAGGCCTAAGTTGCTCCTATACTGATTTCGTTAAATGACAGTCACCAAGTATGTCGGAGGCTTTCCGATGTCATAAAATGAATGGGTCCCTAAATACCAATCCACATTGGCGCAGACTGGTGGAGTGTGTAAACCTTAGTTCTTAAAAAAGACCTGGTAGTAGCCATTAACGTGTTATAACATCCATCAAAACCGTGATATTATAAAATGGGATATTATAATTACCGTAGGAGGAACTTAGGCCTTGTAGCTTACTGTACCTGTTACCTTATTTTACTGTAATGACTTACCACCGGGCCCGTGCGTGACGGTGACAATGGGGGGCGGAGCTTGAATCTTGGGCTCTGACTTGCGGTTGATGAAGTACTGAGATAACAGCTTGTTACGCAGTTGATTTCCCTGTAATAAATGAAATAATTAGGTGTTATATATATATATATATATATAGGTGTTATATATATATATGTACATATGTATATATATATATAACATTAATGTTTGTTTGTCTATCCTTTATAGACTCTGAAATGTTAGAAGATAGAGCACTAATGTCTTTAGCAACTCTGTTCAGAATTCTTCGAAAACTGTTTTGGTACCAAAATTATATCAATCAGACACATGTTTGATGAGTTGATACGTACAAGGAGTATACACGCGCCGGGAACAGCTAGTATAAAATAAAATGTTAGACAACGTTTTGCAAGACAGATTTAAATGAAATAAAATTGTAAATGTCGCTCTTTTCATATTCTTTAATATAATGAGTCTATCACCGTTATTTAGAAACAAAATTAAAAAATGTAATTTTATATTTTTTTATTACCTTCTCACCATACTCAGGATCAACCGCCATCATCTCGCGAAGAGTGCGAAGCACTTTAACGCACAGTTTCTCTTCCTTCTCTTCTAGAAGCTTCTCCGTATGTCGGATCAATCTAAGGATACAGATTATGCATGAAGATTCTACCTTGTCTGCTAAACTGCTTATAGCTACAAATGAGGTTATATTATTTTTCAACTCTCAAGTTAAAATCATGAGTGTGACTTCTAGTAATACTCAAACAATCTGAAAGCATACAAAGACATTATGAGAAAGATAAATATTTGTTCTCTTCTCTTTTTCATTTCCTTCTCTCTTTATAATTTCTTTCTATAGATATATATCTTGTTCATACCACTCTAGACAAATGGAATTGTAGTGCAGAGGTGTGTGAACTTCAAGACGTATCTGGGAAACCGAGCTTATTCGGTGTAAGGAATAACCCCTGCTACTTATAATTTAAGTAAAACAATTATTGCGTGTTAGTGTACTCATAAGTATATGTGTGTGTGTGAACTGACCTCGATATAAAGATGCCGCTGGTGTCAGGGTGCGTAAGCTCCCCGGGGCTGGTGAAGAGCCGGTGCGGCTTATACAGGATGTCAACGAGCAACGACTGCTCCGCCTGCAGCAGAGGTCTCAGCTGCTCCTCAAGCAGCGCCACGATCTCTTGCAGCCCTTCCATCACCGACCGGTCATTGTGCAGATTCGACTGCTCGACGTTACAATTTTATTAACTTAGAAAGCGGCACGAGTTGTGATCACAGATGAATAAATACTGATGATGGGGGTAAATAGGGGATGAGGGGGGAAATAATGATGGGGTACTGTATTCCACGACAATGCACGACAGATACGAGTACGACAAATATCACCCGTTGAACCAATAGCGACAGAACGACGACGTCAATCTACTATAAGATAAACCGCCAACTTATATGTATACATCTAAGTAATATACCGAGGTAAATATTGACTCCAACACATTAATGGCCCGTACAGATACTGCTCTTTGTGTGAGCACGGGACTAGTGCTAAACTCGGCCACACTGCCTGGTGAATAACTTGATAGCGAACAAGTATCGGAAGTTTTTATTATACTTTATCAATGATAAAGGATTGAAATCATTACAATAATGATCTTCTGTTGCTGTTTGCTTCACTGCGCACTTACCTGAGAAGCCATTTTCTCCAGCTTTGAGGTCTTTGAGGCCAGCAGCCACTTGCTGGTCTGGCGGGAGAGCGCTGCGGCCTTCTCGAACACCGTCTGTATCTTGGCCTCCAGTTCCAACGGGATCGCTATACTACGAGTCTTCGCTGTTTACAAAAAAAAGTAATATTAAACAAAATTTGGATTTTTTAATAATTTGTCAAATTGCACTTTTATCAGGAAAAATTTTTGAGGGGTGCATACCATAATCCAGCACACTGGCCAAGTGCGGATTTATGGAAAGTGCGGATTGGTGAAATTATAACGCCTAAAATATACTGACCAACTTCACTGAGGGTCCGGATACACTTCTCAACGTTCAGTTTCTGCGGCGGTGTCAGCCACGGACACTGGTAGATGCGGAACGTCGTCTGCAGCAGCTTCACGAAGATCGACTGACGGGTCTGGAGACGACCACATTTTTAACTGAGATTTCGGTCTAAAAACCCGGTACACGTAAAAAAGTAAAATTTATAGTCAACGATGAATTAAATTAAGAATAATTTTTAATAACTATTGATCAAATGATTATAATTTTCGCGGCATTTTTTATGGTGACGTATACATCTGTAACATCAAATTAATCAACACTCTGTTGCCGCCCAAAAAAAGTGGGAATGTCTAATAAATATACTTACATGCAATCCAAAGAGGTTTAGCAATGAAATGAGACAAATAAGAATTGATAAAACAATCGATTCTTCTTGGAAATCGTTGATAATGTAAGTAAATGTAATATTAAAAACGAATATTTAACATATAGCCAAGAGTATTTTATGTGTCACCTGAACAGTAGTGCTCTGGTCGCTGAAGGGAGAATTGAAGAAGGTGCATATGGTGTGCACGAGCACGTCCGTGACGTAGTTAACCCACGCCTGCTTGGAAATCGTACGCGGTGACGGCGGCGCTTCCGACTTCGAACCTAACACACATTTCTTAATTGGTTACTGGTATCATAAATCACTGCAATTCATAACTGTCCCACTACTGGGCTAGAGTCCAGATAGACTAGAATCTCCACTCTATGGAAGGAGCACAGTCCATATGGTCCACAATAATGGCCAAGTGCGGATTGGTGGACAACCATGTACATAAATCCATAAACGATTATGTTATAAATTAGTTTTGAGTGAGGTTCATTATTGTACCTAAATAATTCTATTGCATCTATAACTTACCGTGTGCGCTATTCGCTGGCGATTCATGATGCAGGATGGCTTGCATGTCTTGAAGAAAGGAGTTCTCGAACAGGTCCCACATGTAGTTGCTGGAGTAGATTTCTTTCATCTCAACTTCAGTATCGATATAGCAGTGGTTCAAGAAACCCACGTAAGCTTCCTTTACCTGTCGCCGATAAAAAATATAGAAATAGCCATTTTTAACAATATACCACGCGAGCGAAGACAAAGGCGTTAACTAGTATTTTAATAAATGTCATGTTTCTAGCGACTAACCTCCGGAATGCAATCTGGGTGTTTGATCATGGCTACGATGTCGTCCAGCGGCAGCAGACTGTGGCACTTGATCTCTGTATAGACGTTCTTGCCGAGCGTGCAACATGTCAGCAACTTCACCAGCTGGATGTGGTACCTTACACATACATACAAATATTCTATACTTTTCATTCAATATATCTTAGTAAACATGGGTGCCGGACAACAAGACGTAGATTTTTCAAGTTTCATACCTGTGTGGGCAAAGTAGCAAGCAGACCTTGAAAGTAAACGATTTTTATTACAACTGACAAAGCCCAGTCTTTATAAAGTCCACGGGTAGTATACCCAGAGGAGCTAACTACATAGTAATTATTTATGATTTATGCTATAAAATGAAAGATACATAAAATATATGTATATAAGAATATAGAAAAATATACTTTATAAAAAGAAGGCACCATACGACAATAAACAAACTGTTGTGCCACTGTCTGTATGATTAATACACCACCCATTTTTTTATGGGATAAGGAAGCAAACCAGTAGACGGATCACCTGATGGTAATAGTGGGGTGTTTCCAACGTGTCGCCTACTAGGAAAGAAGTTACAGAACTGCACACACCAGAAATAGAAAAAAAAAGGAAGCAGTATATTGCTAAAGCAACCGGAATCAATAACGACATCAAATGACCTCAAATACACCAAAGCCATACTGCTTCAGGACGGGTGATAAAAGAAGAATGGGAGGGAGGATGTCTAAACGACGGGTAGAAAAGAGAAGATCTATACTAACAGTTATTTGCTCAATACACACCTTAGGGCTTCAGGCATCTCTCCGGACTGTTTGTACTGCCGCATCATCTGTATGAAATAGTTGAACGACACTTTGTCGTTGTAGAACACCAGCACATCTTCGCCTGCGTTCACCATCTGGACATACAAAAGGATCAATTAATATTATCACTATTAATTAATATAACCACTTTCTTTCTATTTGACCGGATCAATTAGGGTTGTTTCACATACAATATTACATCTTATCATTTCAAGGTGTTGCCCTAACATATATATGTCGATGATGAAAACGGACTTAAACTTCCGTTGTCGTCTACAGGCGAATTTAACATTTCTCCCACTCGAAACACTGACAACAATGGCAGCACTGGCCTGCCCTTAGTCTTCCAACTGACTGACTAGATGGCGCTACTTTTAGTTTTCTCCGACATATCTATATACATATGTTGGGGCAGTATATACATATATAGTATATATTGTTGGCGCAACTCCTTGAAATGATGTAAGATATAGCTAAATGTTAATGATTTAGCATAATATATGACTAATAACGCTGTACATGTGGAGTATATTACACAGTGGATATCTCATGCCTAACAGTGAATCAGTCCCGGGGTTATGTATCTTTTTTAATTACTTTGTATGGATAATCTGAGCGAGCTATCCGACATTTGTAGGGCATTATGAAAAACCTTATATTCAAAGAGGAACAGGAACATAGCAGCTGAACCACCTCAGTACTACGGGGTAACTGAATAAGTATGGTATATAGCTGAAAATACCTATGGAGATTTTGCTAATTATTTATATTTTTATATATTCATAATGATTCATGTTTATAGGACGTTAATTGAGATAATCGAGTTTTATACAAAATAATGATTTTTTATGTTGATAGAACACGATACGTTAAAACAATATGATAACAAGAGGTATAGCCAACTACACGTGAAGAATGGCTGTCGACTCTCGGAATATCAGAGCTAGTGGCTTACCCACAACAAATTCTGAGTGTCTTTTCTGTCAGGATAATATGGTACTGACTCCAACTGTAACCAGGATTTTAGTTACAATATCGCTGAATGTAACTAAGAACTCTATTTTATTCACGAAACACAAATTGTACAATACTATACTCTAGTGCAGGTGTGTACAAGTTATAGATCGAACGAATCGAAACGATCGAAAAAATTTAGTAACAGCGGGCGTGGTCGAAAGGAGGATGCGGGACCACTAGTGGCAAAAAAATTATTAGGGTTTTCGTGTTTCGAAGGGTACGTAAAGACGTCGGTTCCAGTTGTTATAGTTTAGCCATGTCGGAGGCCTTCAAGCGGCATAAAAACTTCCGTCACTAGGGTTGACCACTGACTCCTCCACCAACTTGAATGAGAAGAATGCTTTAGGCCTCAGTATAGAAGACAAGAGTGTTTAGTGCCGTCAATGAATTGAAGCCAACCGTCCATTCACGTCACAACCAAACAAATCCTAAAGATCATCATACCTCCTGCATGACGAGGTCTTGGCTGCGTCGGATGTGCTGTCCGCCAGCGCGTACGATGGTCCCCAGAAAGCGCAGGTAGTCCGGGCGGCGGCCGCGAGACTCGATGCAGTGCACGAAGTGTGCGGCCACCTTCTCGTTGCCCTCGTGCGCGCACAACGCCGCGTTCTCCTCGAATATCGCACACACTGTCTGTGCCTCTCGGATCTATAACAAAGTATCATATATCGATAGTTAACTACCAATATAATAAAGCAAAAAACAGTTTTAAAAAAACGCTTGCCAAAAATGTGTCGCGCACATAATAAGGTATAAAATAATTGTATGTTTAAATTAAGCTGTCACATTTTTTTAGATTTCCTGTCAAAAAATATTTGTTTAATGCTTATTGTTTCGCAAACTGTTCGCAAAATTTTAACAAGTCTTCCTAGATCCGTAACAACTCAAAAGATCTATAATTAGTCATGAAAATTACCCAGTATCTACCGGCTATCTATTTTTGTTAAGAATACCATTTAATTTTGACTAACAGGAAATTTTCCCTTACTATGTACAATATAATTCAGATTTTGTATTTCGAAAATGGTTATTATGTAACAACGAAATTCACACATCTCATCATTAATAACATACCCCAGCGTTGAGGAAGAGATCCAGGTGTTTGTGCAAGATGGCCTGGTTCTGGTGGTTGCCGTGACAAAAGTGCTGCAGGAATACGTGCGCGAGCGCCAGCAGTTCGTCCATCGCCGCGTCGTCTTCATCGTGAGGCACCTGTCAGTGGGACAGATACCTTATAGTCTATACATATGCTGTTTGTATGCTGCTTTTCAGGCGAAGCCGCCGACGGAAACTAGTACATATATTATTTAAACTAGAGTCTACCCGCGGTTTCGCCTGGGTGGTATGTTCAGAAAAAATAGGCTATTTGTTATTCCAGACATAATCTATCTCTGTGATAAATTCTGATCAGGTCCATTCAGTAGTAACGTGAGTAACAAACATCCGTCCATCCTTACAAATATTATTTCGGTTGAGTTTCACCCACAGGCAAGATCTCTTTGACAGGTAACTGAAAACTGATTTCTCAAGTTATCCTGGCAGTAGTCTGTCACTGTCTCCAGGGTCGCATTTATAATATTAGTAAGATTATCTATGGACGTACTTGCAGCAAGTCAAGCACGATGTTATGTACGCCTATGTTTCTCAGAAGCCGTTGCTCGTGCCGCCGCGGCCGCCCCCCACTCGCCTCCCCCTCCACTCCACCGCTGTTGCCCTGCGTGCAGTACTTGATCATGCGCTGGAGAATCTGGAATGTTCGATACGGTATAAGAGAAGTTGCAAGACTTGCAAGTTATAACATAGTTGTCATAGCACACATTGTTCTGCCTTAAAAATTATTCCATACAAATATACGGAAAAATAAAAAGTGAGTATAGATATTTTAAATGCCAGTCACATTTCAACCAAACAAAAAAAGACATACAAACACGAGATTTTTATACATTAGATGATTGTCTTTACCTCCTTGATTTTTCGATATTCATTCATGTGATCGTGTTTGGTCGTTCTGGAAGTGTCCAGAACATTGTCGAGGGACGCGTTCCTCTCCAATACTGCACCTCCAGGGCCAACTGTTCCTTTTATATCTGTGAAAAACTTTCATTCAATGCATCATGACATATTATTGCTTATCTTAAACGATTATCAAACTTCTAAGCACAGTGAAGTGACATGGTTCATCACAATCATTATTAAGTTACGATCCGGTGGTTTACATCGGGCCTAGGCTCAGTTATGAGCGAGTTAAGCCAAATCAGACGCTTGATGGGAAGGCAGGATGGGTGAATACTTCAAGTTAAAATGTATTGAGCACTTCCGCACTTCTGAACGCTCTCCGCATTTGAGTAGGCCTCTAACTGGAAGGGTCAGAGGACAATCTACACTGGAGCAGCACGGCGGTGTCCCCGTATAAATGTACCTGTGTGATCGTCCAGCGCACCAGCTCTACCCTTGTTGAAGACCCACAGCTCCGACTTCTCGACACTCTGCCGCAGCACGTCCAGGTCCGCCTTGATCTGCTTGTATGACTCCACGTCGGCGTCCGACACCAGTAGTTGTACCTTTATGTACAATGAAAGATTAAAAATAATATCCACGTGCTACGCCTATGACGTTTTCTACATCCATCTAGGATTGACCAGGGAACACTGCCATTAGGCAGAAAATTATAAAAAGAAACGTTCATAATGTAGCGGTTTATAAAGCCCATTGCCAATGGGAGGATCCTGCACGCATCCTTAGTTTGCATCTTCACTCTTTCCAACCCATAACTGTCCCACAACTAGTCTCTCACAATGTGAGAGATACGATCCATACTCCATCACATTGGTACTATTACGAATGTATAATTACGGATTGGTAGACTTCACGCACCTCAGAGAACTTTATATGGAACTCACAAAAGTGCAGGTTTCCTCACGATGTTTTCCTTCACCGTAGCAAGTAATAGTTCCCTTGTAAAACGCACATCACTCTGAAAATTAGAGGTGTGCGCTGCACTAAGTAATGTACGAATTAGAAATCACTTCACAATACATTAAGTTCTAAGAAAGGTCCAACAAAGTTCCTAAAGGTTATTGAGGTGCAGCAATCTGTAGATATTCGTCTTAGACTTAAACTTCTGTGAGGGTACACGGACCTGGAACCTGAGGAAAAGTTGTAGGTTGAGATGAGGATAATATTTTTTTTATATAACATATATGACAGAAAGAAATGACAAATTATTTCAAATTACCTAAGCTATTGCACCTTAAAATTTCTTTATGTATGACTATATTTTTTTGTATCACGGTACCACTAACATAAAGGACATCTATAAATATAGAGGAATACTTTCTTTGTATGAAACAAAATCTTAACACTTACTTGTTTAAAAGCTGCCAGGACTTCCTGCCGCTGGCTGAAGTGCCTGAACAGTAGCGCCAGGGCTCCAGAGACCAGTGCGGCCGAGGCTCCTTGGGAGCATAACTGCAGTAGGACTCGCAACACCATCCGCCCCCCACACTCGTCCAGATCCAACCCGTCCCTGGATAACCCACTCTATTCTTATACCGTTAAGGTCTATAGTCAACCAGCAAGATGTATAAGCTTTTTTCGGTCACAACGTCCATTTCATGCTGGGGATATATATATTTATACAAGGTATTGTAGGGAACAAAGAAACATTAATGTTAAGCACAAACGGATATTTGAATTTACAATACTAACATGAATTTTATTTACTTCACATCATTTAAACAGAATTTAAAATAATAGGAGTTTATTAAAATTATCGGAGGAGTTTGCAGTCAGTCAATATTAAACTGTGTATATAAAAATCCAGTGTCACGATGTTCCTTTGCGCTGAAAATGGTGGACCGATTTCATTAAAATAAAGATACCTATAGTTGGGTTCAGAGTTTTATATCGATTAATAAAGGGACCATAGTTGAATGTTAATAATTTGACAGAACAACGTCGGCCAGATCAGCTAGTTAAGTATTTATGAAATGTATGACTTTTTAAGGTCTTAACAGAATACTAACACAAAAGAGAATTTTCGTAAAGTTTAAAATAAGTAACTCTTTTTAAACAGCGTATCGTGATTACACGTAGACAAACATTTTCATTCCGAATAAGAAAGATCACATAACACAGATGTGTAATATAACCGATTTTATAATGGGATCATTATACTATAGGTATTCTGGAAACTGTACATATTTTTCTCAGGATCATGCTATTATCTGGCACAAACAAAATTAACCTCTTATTGACACAAAGTTATAACCACATAGAACCATATTTACACATACATGCGAAATAAAACAACTGGAACTTTTAATTATATGGACTCTTTCAACACACACAAACATGAACGGATCACAAACACATATTTTTACCAATACTTCCTATGATTTTAGTACACGTGACAAATTATACTTCGGGAATAACTGTAAACCACACAAGAATATTAATTGTCTATAGACCAAGAGTTTACTTTAAATAAAAATGATCGTAGGGTGAGTTTGCGACTGTCAAATTGTATACTGAAAACAGTGAGTGAACGAATCAATGGTGGCCAAAACACACCTTAAAAATGTAAGCCTTGAGATGGCTGAAGAAATTACTTAAAATTGTATATGATGGAGCACTTTATGGCGCAGTGATTTCACACACAATGGTTTTTGTTGTAATGGTAACAGCGTTACACTTGCAGGTATTATTTAAAAAATCTTTAAATGAATATCAAATGTCCCAACTAGCATGAATCTTGGTTAAAGTCACATAATCTTACATCCAATATTTTTTTCCATTTCTACGGCAATAGAGGCTAGAATCGTATTTAATTAACAATTTACTACAGCCGCAAACTAAGACCGATCATACAAAGCAAACTACGACATGTCAGCACCTACACATTGTTAGTTTATTAGTTTACATGCCATCTAAGCTACACTAATTCTGTTAAGTTAGCTGTTATTTTAAGCACATTCAAGCTAAATTCAGCCCTAAAACTATGGGGTTAAAAGACACTTTCGAACACCATTCCATGCCAGTTAATATGCACCATGCATTATAAGTCGTCTTACTAACAAATCTACATTTTTTGGAAGGCAGTTGTCAGGCACAGTCTGTATTGCTCTGAAATAATTATTTTCATATTAATTAAAGGTACAATAACATACAATATGAATATGATACAATAGAATAGAAAGGTTACAATTTAATAAAAATTAAAAAATGAAGAGAGTATCATAACGAAAGTACATAGTTACTAGTCATATTTGAGCGAGAGATTCAAATGAAATACACAAATAATTACTAAGGTTGAAAGTTGAAAGTTTCAATAAATTTGTAAACAATTGTATTGCTATTAAAACAGAAGTTATCTCATTACCATTATGTTATGATACCACAGAAAACATTTAATGAACCAAATTCCCAAATTACCATTAAAAACATGCTTTAGTCACCACCACCTGACATTTTCAATCATCCACCTGTCTTGTATCTCTGCATACGTTAATAGGCAGTAACCAACGCAAACACCATAATGTCTAAATGCACTCAGAGCACTTTGTGTATGTAATGGTAACTTTAATCTTAAGTACAGAATCTGTTAACGGTATCTCTACTAAAGAGCGATTATTTCACTGAGTGCGGCGATAAAACTATTTAATAACAGAAATATTTACTTATTTTACTTATAAGTTAATTACAATTTTTGCCCAAATACCATCACCAAGACACTTAGTTGAATCCAAAACCAATTAGTGATATGTGCACAATCGATAGTGTACTACGAGTTTAACTTAGCAAGAATGTCGTTGCTTATAACGACAGTGTCGCAAATTTCTAGGGTTGTCGCGCACGCACTTGTGAACGTACACTATACGGTCACAATTCGAAAATAATGTTTATGATAAAAAAATTTGAAATGAGTACGTCGTTTTTGTAGTTTTTGTTAACTATATACCACCGTATTCTGTGAAACAGTGGCGACTTAACTTTATGCCGCACGAAAATAAATTCGCAATATGTTATCATTTTGAATTATCACATTAATTTTGTGCAGTCATTCAGTTAAAACGACGGTCTGTATTTATCTTTATCAAATACTTTTGCAATTTGCATTTGAATGTAATAAGAGGTTTAAAAAAATGTAACAATATTATTAGTTACTACTAGAAGACTAAATAAAGATTAGTTATTTTTCTACCAGAAATTATTAGTCTAATTAAATACACAAGATATAATATATTGCATGTCATATCTTTAATAAAAATATTTATACATATGCTGGAGAGAGATAACTACAATGTAGTTTAGTCTGTGAAAGTACTGGGAGCTGTAGACTGTGGAACGTGTAGCACTTGACGTTAGCAAACAACGTTTAGGAAACGTTGTTCCACGACACAGGAGATCCGAGTGCGAGATGATTATATGAAATATAATAAGTGTAAATCTTTTTAAGTGTGTATAACAAAACAATTTATCATAAATATAGTGTTTTCCTTACGACCCAGTTATTATTACAGACATCCACAAGTATATCTACGTAAGTGCGTAGTAAGTGAATATATCGATTATTTCATGATTTTATCATCAATATAGTTCTACGATTGGGTAATATACGTAAAAGTGTTAAAAATACTATATTTACTAAAACCCCCTTTAATTAATAATAAATGTATTCTTTGCTAATTATACGTAACTATTACTAGTAATAGATGTATATTTGACTAAAAATAAATAAATAGGCTACTACAACGTATACACGGAGATGAGTATACTCACCGACAGCTAAATATCCCCTCGGCCTGTAAACCAATAGCTTCCACGTCAGCGCGTCCAATGCTATCCGCTTGCTTGTCGCCAGCTTGCTCGAACTCCTTCTTGAAGATCGACAGCAGGCAACTTATTCGGTAGTCCAGTCGCACGTCTAAAATGAACTGGGAGAAGAAATACATACATCTTAACACATGAATATGTGTTGAAGAGTTTATAGACCGGCGGTAGATTTCGATTGTAGGCGATCGAAAAAAGCAACAGCGGGCGCGGTCGGTAGGAGGATGAGAGACCGCTAGTAGCAAAAATTACTTGAGCCCTTCCGTGCTTCGGAGGGCTCGTAAACCTGTCAGTTCGAGTTGTCATCCTTCATTTTAGTCCGGGATAGCAATCCTTAATTTTGGAGACCTTCGGGCAGTATACAATTTCTGACACTTGGGTTGACCACCGACCCCTGCATTGGAGCAGCATGTTGGAGTATGCTCTAGTTTTCCTCAGTTTAATGAAAAATCTTGCTCAGTAGTGGGTCATCAACAGGTAAAAATCAACCACACACACATAATAAAGAGAATAAATACACAAATATAAACATACATAATAAAAAGGGAAAACGCCCAGTGACTGACTGACAATCAACAAACACCCTAAACAAATGTACGCTGTGAAGGCCTTCTTACAAATTTTCCTCTCGGAGATGCTCTTTATCTAACCTGGTTCTACCATAAAGTACAAAAGACAATAAAAAAGATTTTGTCTATGTTCACGATCATAATTTTTAAGATTTACACAAAATTACAACTTACTTGCGAAACTTAACTTGACACTTTGATCTTTTATCACCCGTACCGCGAAAGTTTGGAATAAGTTGCCCGCTTCGGTGTTCCCGTTCGATTACAATGTAAATGTCTTCAAGTCAAGAGTAAATAGACTCCTTTCTAAGTTAGTGCACTTTACAATCGAAGACATGATCGCCACTTACTATCAGGTGGCATCGTAGTCAAACATATCTAAGGTAAATTAAAAGATAAAAAAAGTAAAATAGTACAATACCTGTAATATCTCTATAATTTTCAGTTTGGTGTCCATAACGAGCGGGTGTTTTCGAGCCAAGGCCAGCGCGCTGGGACTGCGTTGTGGGCCACCAGTTCCTCCCACCACCTGCACGCCGGGATAGAGATTAGTCACTATTAAAAAGAAAGAAATAGAACTTTGACCTCATTACAACACCCAGATACATTACGACAAATAGAGAATTAGAAAACTAAAAGAAAACACGAATGCGATTGGTAAAGGCATTTTCAAGTATCATGCAACGAAAATGGAAATTATTTTAAAAGATAACAATTACAAATAAATCAATTAAATAATTTTCAGTACTACCACTTTGAACTGAACCTTTGTCCCTTGAATTACGGTCGAATTTGATTTGCAAGGCGGGTTGTATTTAACTTACATTGCGTGCAACAGATCCGAGTGTGATCGACGTCATTACTGCTCCCATATCTCCGATACTTCGTAGAACGCCCCCCTCCGCTGAAATATACATCCCTCTGAACAATAGTTCTAAACGAATAGTTAGTATAATAATAAATCGCGCAATCGACACTCTCTCCACGAGACAACAGTAGTTTTAATAAAAGAATATTTGAATATAAAAAAACATATACAAATAAATGGTTACATATATTTAGTAGGATTCCTTGTATCGCGAATAGTGTAGATAGAATGAAATTTAATAAAACTTCTAAAATTCGCAATTTACTTACGATCTTTCCTACATAAATACGACAATAAAGAACGAATATAAGCGGGCATAAATAACAATTTTGACATATTCAAGGTTATAAACTTTTGAGTTTAAAACTATTGAAAAATCTGCCAATGTGTAAGGACCTCTTTTTAAGACTCCAATTTTAAACGAATACGAATTACTACTGCAATCTATAATTGATTAAATGAAAGAGCTAATGAAAGTATTAAAATATTTTGTAAGCATAAATTTGATAACAGCACAATGGACACACAGTACGAACACACACATAGAATAATTGAAATCCATAATCACAACATACAAAAAGAAGTACACAGTGACATAACGATAAAAAGGCAAAAGTAACGAAAGATTTTCTCTACAAAACAGTAAAAAAATTGTTACACAAACTTACGTTTGGTTATGTCTTCTTGAGTTGCTTGGAAATTAAAAGTAATTTTATACTACTATATTACACATAATTTAGAATAGTTTTTGCTTAAATACAAAAGGAACCGAAATGTTGACTTACATTCGACTTCACCGGAGAGTGCGCTTGTCTCATTGATGAGGTCCATGGCCGTGACGCAGTCTAGGATGCTGAGCAGAGTTTTAGTGAGACGGAGTAGGTCGCTAAAGCTGAAATATTATTTAATTATATGAAACTTTAACAATCAATTCAGCTTTTTTTTTATTGCATTAAGAGCAGGCACACATTGCGCCACTAGACGCGACCACAAATTACGTAAGCTGCTATTATATCACAAATTATATAATATATATTAAAAAAGCATCTATCTGTTACCTTTTCACGCCTAACCGGCTTAACCAATCATGATGAAAATTGGAACAGAGTTAGAATAGAACTTAAGAAAAAACATAGGCTATTTGTCATAGCGATATCTCACCTATAAAAGCCGAAATATATGAGCTCCCTCGCGAGCTTGACCACTTCGA
The DNA here is from genome assembly GCA_018249125.1 of Asbolis capucinus. NCBI lineage: Eukaryota > Metazoa > Arthropoda > Insecta > Lepidoptera > Hesperiidae > Asbolis > Asbolis capucinus. Next base: position 18,664 of record DWJZ01001834.1, read on the forward strand.
ACGTAAGCTTATTCTGATCGTGGTCGCTGAAGTACCAGGTGCGAGTGACCACGTTACACAGATAGTTTTCCACGAAGCGAATGGTCGAGGCGAACTGCTCCTTCACTTTGACCCTCGTCGCGTCCGGCCCCCCTCGCACGCATTGGTAGCTGAACAAATAGGTTTATGTTGTATAATTAAGTTGATTTTGATTTCTTTTATTACTATGTGCCTTTTAAAAAAAATCTGCGGTGTGGAGATAAGATATGGGACTTTGAATATAAATTTACAAAAAATATCAATATGATGAAACCTAAGCATAAATGTACATGCCTAAAAGGTACAGTAAGGGAAAATATAATTTATAAGATTTAATTTGTGTGTCTTATTCTGGCAAATATTTTTCTTAATTTTTTTTACGTACAATAAGTTAATGCTTGACATCGATCCCATCTGATGGAAAGTCGCGATGATATGTAACATTATTATTATATTGTATTCTCACTAGTCAACATTAAAATTTAAAATGTTTGTCGTAATAAAAAAGATCTTCTAATACATTTGCAATCTTTCACAAATTGGGAAAATATACCAAAAATCAAACCTCAGGCTCAAGATTCACTAATCACTGATAAAGTATACTTTATTGTGAACTAAAAATAGAATTGGTGGAATTACCATCTTAGTATTTATTCCTGTAGGATATAATTACTATAACATCACCATATTGTACTTGATGCATTATTCATAATTCCCCCATATGTACTATTACTACTAATGGTATAACATAAATAAATAAAATAAAATAAATAAATAAATATAAAAGTATCTTTGGACGAATCACACACGGCCATCTGACCCCAAACTAAGCGTTAGTTTGTACTATGGTGATCAGACAACTGATAAACATATGTACATATATATTTTAAAATACAAACTAATACATATAGGTATTATTATAATCACAGAAAACTTTGACTTGGTTGGGAATCGAACCCACGATCTTCGGCGTAGTAGTTAGATTCACTAACGTCTAGACCAAACGGGCTGTCAAAAAAAAAGAAAAACATACTAACTCATGTATATGTATCCGATCGCAGACCTCAGTCCAGAGGCGCGCGTACTTGACGGGCGTGACGGGCTCCTGCGGATCGCGGTCCACGTGCAGGTGCAGCATCAGCCGGCAGAACGACGCGCGCACCTCGTGCGATAGAGACGCGTTTGACATGCATCTGACCAATTACACGTTTGTTAAGATGGATGGGTGTTTCTTACTCTGCCATGCAAGAATTACTGAACCGATCATGATGAAAACTGGCATAAAAAATTGTAGTTTGGAATTACATTTAGTCTACTTTTCATAAAGAAACCCTGCGGGTAAAGCTATTTGCAGAACTTAGTACATTTAACTGATAACGACAGAATTTATGAAAAACCGCCGACATAAACGTTTATATATGTATTCGGCAAAGGGTCTGATAAAGGAATAATATCGCACGGTAAGATCGTATAGTACGTTGTACATAACCATTCAAGTTTCTCTGATCTTATCGCCACATTTCCTGATGAGACCCTCTTTCCAAACTTGTGTGTTTATGTCACAGAAATGTGAATCTTGCTATCGGAATTTTCAGCTAAGTAAAATCCGAATATTAATGATTAATGTCAGTTTGATCTCTTTCTATACTCGTCACTTCTCTTCTTAGGAGTCCGATTTTTCAGATTTGTGTACTAAAGTTTTCGGTCGGGTAGTAAAACACAATACGTCACAAATCCAACTGAACACACACATACTTGAGTATGAGATCAATGTGCAGCTGCGGCGAGAGGCTGTTGAGGGCCAGGTATTGTCTGTTGAGGCACATGTTGGAGAACAGGTCGAGCTGGTGGCGGTAGTAATCCAAGATGGCGGCGGCCTCACTCCGTGCATCCCGCGCCGCCTCTGCCGCTAACGCTGATAGATGGCGCGAGCTCTGCAATGATATGCCACGAATAACAATGATTTATTTATAATAAACTATTATATGATATTAATAATAATGATGACCATTAGGTTACTAGAAAGTAGATTCCATGCCATCATATTCGTAGTTAACCACAAATGTAAGAAAAAAATGTAAAAAAAGTAATAAATGAATTTAACTGATTACAAACATTTTTTAGTTCCAATATCGCAGCACGGATAAAGTGCTGCTAATTAATGACTAATTAAAAGTAGATGAATTCCGTTTACAAATCTACAATTGCACATACCTTTTTGTTATTCCAAAACAACATAACTTCGTCTTCTACCGAGATTTTACTACCAGAGTCATCTGTCTCCGTGGTATCTTTGTACTTCGTTGAAACTAATCTGTGAAAGTCAATACCAGTATAGAAATAGTATAATTAACAACTATAGTTTGTTAAAGCACTTGTAAACTATAAGCTCTTAAATGTTTTTAATGATATATTAGTATATTAATATTTCACAAATAATTTTCTCATTTCATTTTTAACTCCTTAGTTTGTTTTTAAATGTAAGATCGGTAATAGTTACAGATAAACAGAAAATAATCTAAAAATCACTGTTATGGGACTCACAATAAGTTTTTCTGAAATAACATATCGATGTACAGAAATCTATCAGTTACAAATGTACTATTTGTATAGATTACCTGGTTTCAATAAGTATGTCGGCATTATTAGCACAAAGAACACTCTTGCAGATGAGCTCCTGTGTGACGGCAATGGCTTTCTTATTAGCGATGCACAGGTTACTCAAGTAGTCAAGGAAGCGTGACTGCCAAGTCTTCATATTCTTGCGAACGAGGCCTGCCCATAGAATGATATTAAATATTATTGTTTTTTTTAACAGGCCGGTTGGTCTAGTGGTTAGTGAACATCACTGCTACACCGCGAAGGTCGTGGGTTCAATTCCCACTTAGATTAAAATTTTCTGTGATGAGCAAGAAT
>DWJZ01001835.1:0-21594 GCA_018249125.1 Asbolis capucinus
TTTTTTTATGAACTTGAAGGATGGCGGAGACCAAACTTACGATAACTAAAATCCTTGTGACTTTAAAATATTCAAAAACCTTTGTCAATAACAGTACCACAGTTAGCTATCGAAACATTCCGATCTGTGTTCATTACAAGCATAACTTCATTATTTAAAAATATTTTCGTCAAATCAAACAGCGAAAGCTCTTTGTCAAATCAAATAGCGCACGCTTCTCCGGCTTCCTGTTACACATTTCCATCCCTTACCGCGAAATCTTCCACTGATTATTGGTAAGCGAGAACGTTACACGTAACAAAATACATCAAAAAGGTACAACTCGTAAAACATTTACATCGAAAAGATGTAATACAAAAAAACAGACAAAGTAATTGAGTCATTTACTAAAGCCTGACAAATATTAAGTAATAGTAAGTGAAGAAACTGGAGTAATGTAAGTAAGTACGTTGGCTAACATTTAACTCATTTCACGGTTGAAACTAGATTACGCAAATATCAAATATTTCCACGTGTCATACAGGTCGTATTCTCAATTACTGACAATGACGAATTCGTAATCGTTATTAAACTAACATTATTATATCCAAATCATCTAACAGGAACCTAGAACAAGATAAAATTTATCCTAACAAATATAAAACCCAATTTACACTAAATTAAATAATGTCAAACTATAAAACAGATTAAACAAACAGGCTCAACCCGTACAATGCTTAGCGCGTGAAGAAAATTCAAACACGTTCACAAACTTTCACATTAATACTATTAATGGGAAGTGGGATAGTAGAATTTCGCAACGATTAATAAGACTGAGCATTGCTCAGCCAACAACGGCACATAGGCGTCAAATTCAAATGGCATAACGACATGACGTTCACCAAATATTTTAGATCTGGCCATCTGTATAACCATAAACTTCATCACTTGGGTAGGATTAGTATAGAGCGGTCAACGGTCAACAATACAATTATGAAACTTTGTTTCTTCGTATTATGGATTCATAATAAAAGCTTGTATTTTTTAATTTTTTAATAAGTCTTGTTATCTTTTTGTTTACGGACGCTGGTAGCAGAACTGTCTGACTGCCGTATTCAGATTAATGATTACCTAAATCGTTCTCTAGTACAAAATCTGTACACCAATTGTTGCCTAAGAAGCTATCTAAGCAACAATTAACAGCTGATTGCAGCAGTGAACTGCTAAAAAGACATAATTGCCTTAAAGCTGGAACCTGGCCGTAAGGTAAACAAACAGCTGACGCAGGTTGGACAGAAACAACGAACAAACAAAGCAACTAGCCGATGATTCTCCTGGCTCCAAGCAACCAGCCCCGCCTGCATGTTTATAGACTATTTACCGATCACAACACGTCCCGCATTATAATGCCTTCGAACTAGTGATGTACCGTATGCAATACTCGATACATTTACTCGAATCTGTTTTTCGAATTTCCAGTTGAAATATGTAGAAGATTACAAAAAAATTACACTCCTACGGGTATTAAAAATACCCATTCGAAATAAATGATTTGACTTTGTGCACTTAAGAAGAACTAATACAGTACTTGTAAATATTTTGCTGAAAAAAATGGTTATCGCTAAGCTGGCTAGCTTCTTCCAGACAACCTTAGTAGAGAATTGACAAATGAGAGAATAGAAGGTAGAATACACAGACACACTACACATTACTACATTATTATTACTACCTACTGTGAATTATGAGAACGGAGCTACATTACGAATGTGATTCTGTTAGGACGATCTGTACCTACATTATAAAATATATGCAAAGATGAACATCTGACAAACATTTTTTTTGGCGGCAAAGATAATTTAATTACTTATTATTACACCAATTAAATCACCAGCTGATTGGATTTGCAAGTTCCATCTTAATTAGCTTTATTTATCATCTGATAACTATTATTTTAAAAAAGTATTTTTTAGAATATTTATAAAGAAGAATTAGACATAATTTTTATCTTCACTTACTTAACATAACAACAGCATTCATATTTAATCAGTTAAATTAAAAATATTACTGATTTCAGACATTAACTGTTAAGCACTAAATAATTACCTAAAATGATTGAGTGCAAAAACAATGTACCTACCTAATACCGAATATACTTATCGACAATACAATACAATGACTTGTTGTATTTTGATATTAAAAATCAATTATAAATTTGATTTTATTAATAACTAGTTGACTCAGCAGACGTTGTCATGCACAATTAATTAAAATGCTTTGAACCAGCTGTGCTGATGAATCCTATGCACGAAGTTTTTTTCATCGATTAGCAACAGAATTGTTATTAAAATTTTTGTGTGGTGTATATGTAAATTAAATAATAAACGTTTTTAGAAAAACAACACAAATCAAATCTGATCCATTATTTCTGAGGTAAGCACGCACGTACGCACAGATAAACAGTTTTTTTTTAATCTGCGTTCTATTCTATACTGTCAATTCCCAGTAAAAGTTTCTTCTTGGATGCATACTTTTGACATTTTCATAGATTTGACAAATGAAATTGATGACAATGACATTATTATTTGTTTATTGTCAAATCATATATTAAATTAATGGTGCGTTCAGAAAATTTCTTAGAAACATACTAATGGTAGCTTCAAAAAACATTTTTTGAAATATATATGCAGGTTCATAAAAAGAAATAATTATTAATAAACTAAAATATTAATAAAATACACTTATACTAAATGTATACGACAATTGAATGAGCATGTTTGTTACATATCATAAGTTAATGCTTGACTACAATCGCACCTAATGATAAGTGGCGATGTAGTATTAAACTGTAAAGCGTATTAACTTAGAAGAAGCCTACTCACTCTTGTCTTGAAGACACCCACATAATACTCAAGTGTCTCTGTAGACTGGTCTTTTAAAATTCCATAGCCTGTCTTCATCCTTGCTTAATATTTTGTTATGAACAACTTCTATTTGACAATACAAACTGTTTGTTGTGGTTTGTAAAGGAAAATAATGTAATTTTTTATGAATAAATATCATATTTATTATCTTCCCCCGGATGATTACAAGACCAAAAACACCAAAATCATACAAATTACTCGTAGTTATGTAACTAACACGACTTTTTATATATATATATAGATAATTAATATTTATATATTCATTATTTATTTATAAAATCAAACACGTTCGAGAAACTAAAAGTATTAAATTAAATAATCAAAGTGGACAACTATTCAGAATTATACATGATAAAATCGATTTGATGTATTCGATCATCACTAACATCCGGGCACATTAACAGCGTGACCAGCACACGTTGAGTCGGCAAGTGCGTACATAACGAAAATCTGAAACGTGATTGACAATATCATTACCATCGAGGTCGCTCTATAATTTTGACAGGTTCAAAATACGATCGATCTCTTTGTTTTTAACATATCTAACTAAAACGATATCTGTGTGTTAATACGTGAAGCAAAATGTTTTTACCCCTTTCTACGTAAATTACACAGAGCGAGTTCTATGACATTTGGTACATTTATGTTTCCACGGAGGAGTAGTTATAAGCTACTATTTAATAAGAAATTGCATTGGAATGGGCATATATTAAATTATAAAATAAACACATGACACACACTACCACGTATGTGCCACACACATACGTTTGGCAATTTGAATACGCTGAATAATAATTTATTACAAACTTTTTGTAATTTTATTTACGGTTGTGCTTTAATCGTAGACAAGATCTCTAGTACGACATCTACACGACACTAGTCAGCATAAAAGCCGCAAAGTAGAAGTTTATTTTAAGATATAAAACAAAATACTCCCATCGAAATCCAATTAATCAAAAACTGTCAAACATTGTTAAAATTCCAAGCCTAGAAATACCAATCTGATAAAACAATATTATTGTTGCCATTTAGCAAAAACATTAAAATAAACTCGTCTTAACTAATTAACATCATATCAAGGCTACCATGGCCAATTCCAACCGAAATTGTTATAAGCTAACAATAACAAAATCGATATTAAGTTATATTCGATTTGTAACTGTAAGCGGTATGGTTACTGGTTACATGTTGTTACGTTGTGATAAGGAATGACATCATACACTTTCTCGTTAGAGTTCGACTCGCTGGAGACAAGACGATTCTCGGCCAAACTTGCGTAACTCATACCCGAGAGATTGGTGCGCGCGCGCGTACAGCCAGCCGAGTGCACTAAAGCGCGCGCCTTCAACTTGCACGGCAACGTCAAGCCAAATAAATAATCTATTCCAAAATAATGTGTGAGTGATATGTGAAGTGTTGTGTACGGAAATGGTGGTTCAGCATCCTGAAGGAATGAAATGAGGGAAAGAGCCAAGAGAACTCCTATTAAGATACCTGTACTGCTCGGAAAGATACTGCTCCGGTGGATCTTCACAAAAGCCGATCTCATTTTCTTTGTTTACCGGTTGGTTTTTTATATTAATCATGTAATCAATATCTCTTGTTTGACCACTTTCACCAGCATCGCTTATATTTTCCGCAATGGCTATCAAAATATTCAAGTTCATTTTGCGGACCCACCGCAAGTTTTGCCGTTGCCTGAACTATTTTTGCCTAAATAATAAATTTAACTTTTTAGTACGCTCCTTAGTAGTCTCGAAACAAATTCTGTACTAAAGACTAATTTTAGTTACATCTGGAATTTTTACCATACAAAATTACCAGATCGAATTTGCACCGACTCTCATATTTTTATAGAGCGTATATTATCGGTCCCGGTATACTTACGGGTATTAAAAATATCCAAATATTTTAAAGCCAAAGTAAAATAATTAACCAACTAACATTTTAACCAGTTACAGGTAAATACTTTCAGTTTCACAAAATATTTTTATTTAGCTTAGCAATATCCTGGCACATGTATTTATCTAACAGGATTTTACAAGGAACAGTGCTTACAGTCTTGTTTCTATTTAATCGCATTATAGTAGCTGTAGCACGCATTTATGTAAAAAAATGCATTTTTTGTATTATACAGCCTGAAATGTCTGAAGTATGGCAACTGAAACTAGTAGATTGGTTAAGATTTTAATAATTTTATGACGGAAGCGGGATCCATCCGGATAACATGGGTAATAGTCAATCTATACTAATATTATGAAGAGAAAAGGTTTGATTGTTGAACTAATAATTGTTCGTCTGTTTGCGACGTTGCCACTATCTGTTGACGAATAACTCCAAAACTATTGGCCGGATTTGAAAAATACCTTTGTTTTTAAAAAAAGATAACGTCACGCCAATACAAACTATGCCGCATTATTGGTAGCTGGATATTAAATCTACTCTACTCCAATATTATAAAAAGGGAAGTTTTTTTTGCCAATATGTAGGCTTCAGGAGTGGCAAATGCGAAGGCCTAGGGCGTACCAGGGTAGCGACCCCAAGAATCCGGATATGTTATAGTTGTGGAGTAGCTTGCTCTCCACCTGAATCTCCTCAGCCCCCTGGGTAATAAGCTGAACATGACCATGATGTCGAAAGCTCAGCAGACGAAAATGAGAAGGCATCGAAATCACACGATAAGAACTTAGAAAGCGACGACAACTACGTATTAAGCTTCTATGCGTATTACGGTTCCATATGATCATGACAAATCACCTCAGATTATCAATGACGCTGAATGACTTTCACTTATCGTAACCTTAATGATGTTTCCTGAATTAAAAGTCAGGTTTAGTTAAATTATTTTTCAAAAATCGTCAATGTCACCACTTTCTTAATTTTAAGAATTTTAACATATTTTAATACATTTTATAGTCCACTATACTCGTATGTACACATCATAAAATGACACTAAAAGACAACAAAAGTTTAATATAATTATTGGCACTGAGATATACGAATATTCTTATAGACTTAGCTCAGTGTAGAATATAAAGTCATTTGATATTTATAGCAGACTAGGTTTCCGCTTGCGGCTTCGTCCGTGTGGTAGGTACATTAATAAAAAGTATATGATTAATCCATTCATAACGTAAGCTTTTCGTCTCTGTTTTCACAATAAAAGTAGCGATGAAAGTAGCCCATGTTTTCCATGTTCTACCCTTGTACTAGGTGAAAAGGTACACAGGCAGACAGATATACTGACAAACACAGAATGCGAAAGTGATCGCATTTATAATATTAGTAAGGGTCTTGTATTCGTTTTATATTATTTACACGATATGAATTTAGTAAATTTATAAAAATAAATTAATACATATTAAAATGTAGCAGATCGCTGTTGTCATAGAAAATATAAATGTATACCTCATCAACTTATGATCTGCTTATGAAGGTTAAGATCCTGGCGGGACACCTCTCTTTGCCAAGCTGGTGAACTGGGAGCTGATTGTGGCAATTTACAAATAATTCAATTGAGCGTCAGTTGAATATAAATCGAACAGTTTGACATTATTGAGTATTCTGTTACCATCCAATCTCCATTTGACAATTGAGTATGCTCGAGGCTTCCTCGGTCACAATGATAAGCCCATGCTCAATAGTACCCCATTAATGGGTTGAAGAAGTGTTCATAGAAGCAATTATGGCTCGATGGCTTGTTTCGATTGTACGCGATCGTAAAATATAAGGAACGCGGTTGGTAGGATGGGTGATCGCTAGTGGCAAAAATTTCACGAGCGCTTTCGTGCTTCGGAAGGCACGTAAATGCGTCGCTCCCGGTTCTTATCGATAGATGGCAATCGTTGAGTCACGTCGGAGGACATCGAGCGGCACAAAAACTAACACACTTGTGTTGGCCACTAACCCCTCCACCAATCGGCATTGAAGTAGCGTGGAGTCTACTCTAGCCCTCCTCAGTATGAGGAGAGACTCGTGCTTAGTACTGGACACTGGGTTGAAGGCATTTATTAAAACTATTCCGTTTTCGATACCAATAAGCAGCGAAGTTAATTCCACGTCCGCGCAACCTTCACTTTCGCCGCTAAGGACATGCCGTGACGCTAATAACTGTTAGTTATTATCATTTCGTAACAGTTATTGTGGTGATGAGGTAACCTTAATATCGTTCATTCATAATTAATAATTAATTGTTATCCTACAGTCTTTCGTAATTATCTAATTCATATTTATTTAAAAAATACGAATGTAATATCGAGAGATTATTCGAATTCGAATGTAATTATTCGTCCGCGTGAAATAGAGTAAAATACCCATTTACAAATACAAGCAATGTGATAAATAAAGAACCACTCCACCGATTTTGTGTAAACTTCACATAAACCATCTACTAAATAGTCCGAACAAAGCTTAAACATGTGGTTTAGACAGGTGAGCCCGTTCTTGAGTTAGAAAATTACAACCAAGTGTCATTGATTTTTATATATATACATAGATTTGACGGCTCTGTAGCCTTCTTAGCATGATATTCTATGTTTATATCTGCAATAAATCTATATCTAAGTATACGAAGTTTTTAAGTATGTATTTTTTGTGCGGTATGAATTGTTAGCTTTTTAAATAAAATCAAAGCGCTCGTCTGAATATAAAAATCCAGTTTATAGTAAACTTTTTTCATTAAAATGTCGAGCGAAAACCAGCGACAACTTCAATTTTCAATTACGATGAGTGAACATACATATAATGTACTAGCTTTTGCCCGCGACTTCGTCCGCGTGGTCATGGTGGTGGGTGGTGGTCAAAATGCTACCCTATGCCATATGTGAATTACTTGTGAATGTATGATACGGTTAATTTAAGACATTTTCATATGCCCCGCACTCCGCTTACCACGTGCCCCGCCACCAGAGTGCCCGAGCACACGCCGGTTCATCATCGAGTTTATTCATTACAAACAGGCAAATATAAAAATCTTTCTCTTTATTATTAGTATTTATATCTTACAGACAAATTATATCCAGATATTCTTGAGATTGCCTGATTCTTTAGAGTCCTAACTCGCTTAGAAAATGTGTAGAATATTAAATTTAAAATTGTAACTTTTCCGCACCATCCATGAAAATGAAAAAAATAATTAATTAATAAATAATGTTACCCTGTTATTTTGGAGTACGACAATCTTATGTCCGGTCGCGGTTTCACCCGCTTGGTACTCGTAAATTGATAAAAAAATAATTGTGTCAATTTCATTCAGATCCGTTCAGTAGTTTTCAGCAGATTTATAAAAAAGATAATTAGATTTAAAATATGTCCCGCCAAATAATATCATTCGCTCACCATAATTTGGACGCATACTTAACTTTTTAGCACCTGGCAACACTCAAATGTTTCCAGATGGCGATTTCTTCTCTACCGTAGGTGTGTTTACGTAATGTATATAATTTGTTATTTTAATGCGTTTTTGGAAGTAAAATGCATATTCAAAAGGTGAAATGCAAATTGTGCTTATGTGCCGGTTTTTTGTAGCATTAGTAAAAATTCGTTATTTCCTCACAGCATTTTGGGTTTAGCATCTACTATAAAAACATCATAATTTCCGTTTTTTTTTAATTGTTTCTTATTACTATACTAGCTGTACCCACAGCTTTGCTTACCCCCATAAATTATTGTTTATTATCCGTGGACTATAAAATCCCATACAAACTTTTGTCCCGTATCCCAAGGAATCCCACTGTAATTAGGGAAAAAAAATATTTATCGAGATTTAAAGTCACTCCAAAAATATTTTTTACATTAAAAGGTATTTTGGTACAAACTTGAGGCTCCCTTTTCTATCCGTTATAAGATAAAATTGAAATGGATGGATGGATGGATGGAAATTTTATTTTAAATAATTTAGCATGAATTTATTTCAATTAATTTATTTCAATAAATTCATGCTTAACTCATACACATACCACCCAGGAGCTTGTATCGAAAATTTCAAAATATTTTCATTAGGCAAAAGCGCTTTTTTTTCGTTACAAAATATCAAAAACTGAGAAACATGTATTGCATAAATAAGGAATTTTTATTGCAAATTTCATGGAAATTTGATGATACTTAAGAAAAATCCCATACAAACTTTATACCCCTATCCCAAGGAAAACCCAGACGTGTGATACACGGGTTAAAAAGTATGCTAAATGTTAATCTGGGATATAAGTAATAAGTCTGCTAAGTTTTATGGAAATTTGTTCACGGGTTTTAACGTGATGCGCGTTCAGACAGACAGACATACAATAAATTCGTGCTCTACCTCGATATTAGGGTGGCCCTTTATTAAAATTATGAAAAAATATTCAATGTACAGCACAGCACTTCGAGTTTTATTAATTATAGGAATGCTAAATAATGCCCCCACTCTGTTAATCATTCCTGCATTTATTTATTTTTTAGTTTATAGATAATAACATGGAGGACCAATTTTACTAAATAGGTACCTTAAAGCTCAATAAGTGGGGTGCGCCTCCCTCAGGGACATGGCCGATTTTCAGGAAAGGCCCGAAACATTTGATTATAAAAAAAAGTTTTCGCATTCGCATAAATATAATAAAAACTATAATGTTGTTTCACTTCAATCAAAAACTATTTTATTAGGAGAGACATAAAAAAATTCGCTTTCGTCGTTAGGGATACACAACTCCAAAAAGGTTGAGAAATCCTGTCTTAAAGCAACTTCACCCTATAATCGCTTTGGCTAATCTGCTCGTTTGTAAGGTATTTTTATGAGTTTAGTAAAAAATCTACGAATAAATGTAAATATAGAATAAATATAGTGATGCAAACATTAACTAATATTTCTCCACGATCATCTTGATACTTAAAATATTTAAAAATCATCATTACAGCTGTTTTTTATCGGTAGAGCTACAACTCAGGTTAGGTGACTTAAACCGGTTATAAGAGGGTTATAAATATTAATTACTTACGTCTAAATTTGTTATATAAAGTACAACTTTAAGTTAAGTATAACATTATTAAATATTTCGGCTACATGACTCATAAATATTTAGCACCTTACTTGCGAAAGAATTTAACACTTTCTATCCTAAAAACCTATTTTTATACTGTTAAAGAGTACATAATATTAGAGATGTACCGACTATGACTTTGTGCGACTTGCCGCCTAGTCGGCTGTGAAGAAGCATATTAATCGGCCGACTAGTCGGCCAAACCGACTACGGTGATTCCTTATTATTATAGAGATTATAAAAAAAATGTGTTGGTTTTACATTTAAAAATCTGTAAGACTAAATATAAAATAAAAATATTGACAAGTAATCTATCGATATAATAAATTAATGTCTGTTTGTTTCTGAGTTTGTTTGTCCTTTATAGACCCTGTAATGGTAAGAATTAGAGCTCTGATGTCTGCAGTAACTTTGTTTAGAACTTCTTGGAAATGGTTAAGTACCAAAATTATATCGATCGGACACGTGGTTGATGAGCTAATGCGGAGCGTGCTGGATACAGTTTGTCTTCTATTCTATACATATAATAATATTTGTCTTTTATAGACTCTGAAATGATAGGATATTAAATTAGTAGTTCAAAACTCTTTGGAATAGGTTTGGTACCAAAATTACATCGATCCGACACATGGTTGATGAGTTGTCGTGTAGCAAATCGCGTCGGATACAAATAGTATGTATAATTATAAAACACCCGACTGTGACAATAATTGGTATGCTTTATGACAATTTGTGTTAAAGCACTAATATAATATTATATAATTATGATATTTTGAAATGGTCTTTTCACAATCTTTCAATTGATATCTATATTGCTGAGGTAAGAAAATACCAAATCTATTTTTCATTTGCGCAGGCCATTTTGAAGCTTTATATAGTTTATGTCACTGCCATAATAACTGTGACGAATTCAAAGACATTATTATTTAATAAAGAATTAAGTGTAATTCCCCATACATACATTTTATGGATTTATTTTACATACTAGGTATACACATTTTATGTATGTAAGAGGAATTACACTATATAAAAATCTTAATGTTTATTCATATTTTTATATTACGTTCTAATAATTAAATGTAATTACACCGCTACATAATATACCTATAGACGCAATAGCAGTAAATACATATCACATTTATTGTAAGACCATACTATTTCGATTTATGTTAATGCATTTAATTAAACAAAATTTATTTTTAATATTTGTATTTTCTTTCGTTTGCATAATACTTAAAATAGATTTAAGTAATTTTTCCTGTCTAAGCAAGTAATATGCATAGAATGGTCGACGACGGAGCACATATTTTTTTATATATTATACGTAGGTATAGGAATCAGTAGTGTAACCTATGGTCACAAATAAACAAATCTGATTGATTTATCGATTGATTTAAATGGGATATTCGAATTAATAATAAATTAGAGTTACCCGCGTCGTAAGTTTGTTAAAAAGTAATTGTAATGTCTAATTCAAAACTATTATCTTTTTCTTTGCCAAATTTCAATCAGACCAGTAGTTTTTGTGTGAAGGAGGAACAAATATCCAGCCATCCTAACAAACTTTCGCATTAGCAGGAAATATGTAGCTTTTTTCCGCGACTGCGTACACTGCCCTCATTACCATTTCATATTTTTCTTTGTTTGAAGGACATTGTAGATAAAAACAGCTGTCCTAAGGTAGTGTTGTAATATTTTTTAAAGATTTTAATCTGCCATTTTGTTGTCATGTGATAAAAATGTATACCTACCTACTCACGTTCAATTTCAGCTCTTTGGTACTAAACGTCTCAATTCCTAGGCAAAACTCTACTTTAGGGTTCCTCCTTGACTACGAAACTCTAAAAGATGACCTTGAGTGAACTTCTCAAAAACAACGTTTTCGAATGTTTTACTGGTTTTGTTAAGGCCTGCCTGGACTTTAAACGCAAGTGAACGAAAATAAATGAGTTTTTTTTTCTTTTTTGCAATCGCCTTTATGACTTAAAATATTTTAGTAAGTACATATTCTGTGCCGAAATTTTCAAGCACAAACACGTTAAAATGTTTCGTCACTTTGGAATAGGATTTTTTGCATATCTCGGTGCAAAATCGGATATAACATATTTAATACCAGTAATAATTCTTAGGTAACAGTTATACATAAATAATTCACATTGTTAACCGACCCATATCATTTGAAATTCATATAAGTACCTAAGATACAATACATATAGCCGAATCAAGGCGAGGCGAGATCAATAACACAACAAAAGTAACTTCAATATTAACATTTTCATTGTTTTCAGTATAGTTTGGTATGCAGTTCATGCCCGGTCATCGATGAATATCAGCGTAGATTTCTTCGAAAGCCTGATTGATGAGGATGGCCGATTTGCTGATATAAATTGTCAGGAGCCAACACAAAGAGGACGTTTTCGCGGGAATAGGTGGCCGCGGCAGTTGATACAAGGTGGGCACAATAAAGTTTATTCACAGTTTTATCATCACGGAACTCAGAAAAAGCAACAAAATCAATATTTTCAGTCACGAACCCAGAGAATTGAAATGAATAATAAGCAAAATCGTGAACTGACATTAATTAGTAAATGAGAAAGTAGTTGTTGTGCTGAAATTTACGAGAGAACTGGTAGTCCTTAATCCGATATGAATATGCACTACTTAGTATATGCATTTCTTATTGTCAATGAGTATGTATAAAAAAGTGGTCGTTACGTAATGGTATCAAACACTAAATTATTGAATGTACAAAAAAAGCTCACTAAAGCGTGTAAACCATGTAAATAATAGTATTTTTCGTTTAGTGCGGGGCAGATGTCATAATTTACGTATAAACATACAAAAGCATTTATCTGAAAATAAGAGAAGTTTATTTTAAAAAATCAGCCTTAAAAGAACTTATGAGTCTGAGATTTTTACATTTACTTATTACACAACTTTGAGTTAATTTTTGAAAACAATTATTTCAATACTGTTATTATCTTAAAATTGTTATTGTTCCCTAAGTTGAGTCGGTAATATGATTGGACTTACAAATACAAATATAATATGTAACAAATGTAATCGATCCAACACGCCGAACTTCACAGAAATAAGTTTTTCAATGATAAATAATAAGACTTAATCAGTTGAAAACCACAATAATGACGACTGAGGTGTTGAAACGTACGTTAAGGGACGTACTTTTATTTTGAAGTTGCAGGAGCTATCGCTTGATATTAAAGATATTTAGAAAAAATGGGACAAGACTTTGCTCTGCGTAGCTTCTGTGGCATGTTAGTACATGATATATCTCTATGTTAAAATATTTCATTTCAAATAATAACATATAAATCGCAATGCTTTAAAGTAGGTTAAAAAATAACTAGTACCTAGGTATCTACCTATTCTTAAAATGTTACAAAGAACTGATTTAATCTTACTCAATACAACTTTGAAAATTCATTATTTAATGGGATAAATTCACATAATTTTAAAATCGGATTCCGTTTTAAATCGCTACGATGCGCGGTGTGAAAGTGTACAATGGCTGCGGACAAATTTGTTCACCCGCTGTATAAGACGGTACAAAAGAACTGGCAACACTGTGGCCGAAAATGTCGGATCGGATCGGCAGTGCGCGGCGCCATCTGCAAAAACAAGATGGCTGCTCGACGTCATTCCTAGTTCTTGTTCTCGATCTATGTGTTCGGATTATAAAGTTAAAAAAATAAGTGCCAATTAATTCAATATGTCCAATTTATGCTCTAGAATAGTTTCGAAACCTCCAAAACGATTACAGGATGGTAGGGACAGTATGTCCGTGGCTCAAACGAATACTTGGATGAATGGTGAGCTTGGCCTTTGTAAATATTGATTTATTTCAAGGCAACTTAAATTTAAAACTGTTAATTCATTCTTTTGCCCCTCATATTTTGAGATGAAATAATAATAAATAACAATAATAGTGGAACAATTATGAATTGTTATGATTATTTTCTTTTCGATGCCGCTATTAATAACAGGTTGCAAATAATTATAATCAAAACAGAAATTGTTGCACCAACTATAGAAGTTTCTATTACACCTACTGACTGACTTCATTGACTGGTAGTAAAAAGCCATATGGCATTAATTCCGCCCGTCGTAATTAATTATTTTTGTATTTTCATTATTTAATAAACACATTTGCCATGTCTAAACATGACAAACCGAATATTAAAATATAGAAAATGTTTTTCAGCGGAAAACATAAATAATGGTGGGCTGTCCTTATCGCCGCCGCACACTATTTCACAACGGGAAACTGGGACGCAAGTTTCACAGTGCTACAGTGGGCCACCATCACCGTGTGGTTCAAGCAATTCAACCACATCCCCGACAGTATCACCAGCGCCTCCGCCTGGCACTGCCACAGTGGATCATAATTGGCAGGCTACTAAACCTACTGTACGTGAAAGAAATGCTGCCATGTTTAATAATCAACTGATGGCAGACATAACATTTATTGTTGGGAGTCCAGGTAATGCAATATACACATTTTCCATAATGAATTCTAACTAAAATGTCATTAAATATGTCTATTATCTTATAAAACACCCATCCAACTATACGACAACATGGATGAAGCATCCAAAATATTATATTAATCACAATATCTTTATTCCAGGGCATACACAGGTAATCCCGGCACATAAGTATGTCCTAGCTACGGGCAGCTCAGTATTTTATGCTATGTTCTATGGAGGTTTGGCAGAATGCAAACAGGAGATAGAAGTGCCTGATGTGGAACCATCAGCCTTTCTTACGTTGTTGAAGTAAGTCGAAATAACATTTCACAAATGCATAATACATGAAAGTAATCCAGACTTAATTAGTTAACTTCTTATGAGAACTTCTCATTTCAGGTATTTATACTGTGATGAAATTCAGTTAGAAGCTGATACGGTACTGTCCACTCTTTATGTGGCAAAAAAATATATTGTGCCACACTTAGCAAGATCCTGTGTCAACTATTTAGAAACTAGTCTTACTGCAAAAAATGCATGCTTGCTGCTCAGCCAGTCACGCTTATTTGAAGAACCAGAGCTTATGCAGAGGTGCTGGGAAGTTATAGATGCCCAGGTATGTGAATCAACAGAGAACTTAGCAACTATTTGCCTTGAGCCATCCTCTTCCTACAGTAGTCTTGTAATGGAATTATCAGATTCCTCAAGCAGAAATTTTTCAAGTCCAGAATGTAAAGATATATCAACAGAAAACCTTACAAATTATTTTAACTAATGTTCCTTAGATAAAACACCAATAACATACCTTATTATGTTTATGGTAATATGAAATTGTAACACAAATTCTCAATTTTTGGTTGTGATATAGGTTAAGAACTAAATGTTCATAATTGTCTATACATTCCATTAATTCTAAATGTGTCTAGTCACTACCTTTAGATAAACATTAACATGAACATGTGACAATATAGAGTTAACTGCAATACATTTTGTGTAGTTGTATTATATTAATTTGCATGTATAATGTGAAGCATGTGATGATTGTCTGATTATATGGTTTTGTAACATTTAAAATTACAAGAGACCTGAATAAACAATTAATCAAATTGTATTGCAGTTTTAATTCACCTCACACCTTTAGTAACAAAGTAAATTTTATTATAGGCTGAGATGGCACTCACTTCTGAAGGATTTGTTGATATTGACATATCAACCCTTGAATCAGTATTGGCCCGAGAAACTCTAAATTGCAAGGAAATCAACCTTTTTGAAGCTGCATTAGCATGGGCACAAGCAGAGTGCTTACGTAGAGAGATAGAACCCACTCCAACAAACAAAAGAGCTATGCTAGGTGGCACCATATACCTCATTAGATTTCCTACAATGACATTAGAAGAGTTTGCAAACAGTGCAGCACAACTTGGTATCTTAACTCCTCAAGAGACAATAGACATATTTCTACATTTCACTGCCTCTAGCAAACCTCTACTATCTTATCCTGTTAAGGCCAGAGCTGGATTAAAGGCGCAGGTAACATGACTTTTCAAATGAAATTATTAATTACTTGATGATATATGATTAATACTAATTTGATTTAATTATTTCAGATTTGCCACAGATTCCAATCATGTGCATACAGAAGTAATCAATGGAGGTATAGAGGCCGCTGTGACTCAATACAATTCTGTGTTGATAAAAGAATATTTGTTGTTGGATTTGGTTTATATGGCTCATCAAATGGAGCAGCTGACTATAATGTCAAGATAGAACTGAAGCGATTGGGTAGAGTGTTGGCAGAAAATAACACAAAGTTCTTCTCTGATGGTTCTAGTAACACTTTCCATGTTTATTTCGAGAATCCAATACAAATTGAACCAGAATGTTTTTACACAGCTTCTGCTATCTTGGATGGAATTGAATTAAGTTATTTTGGACAGGAAGGTTTAAGTGAAGTTTATATGGGAACTGTGACATTTCAATTCCATTGTTCATCAGAGAGTACAAATGGAACAGGTGTACAAGGTGGACAAATCCCAGAACTGATTTACTATGGCCCTACTGTAAATACTACTATGGCCAACACAAACCCTAGTGAAGACTGACACTTGAGGAAAAGGCGTCCCATGAACTATTATTCAGTGTAGTCATTACAATTAGAAACATTACCAAAATGCTGGTATCTCAAATATATATTCGAAAACTATACCATTCCCTATAATAAATTTTATCGAAATGTTGAATATGGCAGTGATCGTGTGAATATTGTTTACATTGGTAAAAGGAAAGTTAAGTACCTTAAGAATGTGATATGGGTGTTGTATAAAGCTCTCTATAAATTAATAGATTGTAGGTTGAGATGCATTATAATTATAAATTCTTCACAATATAAACATTTAGCTTTCAAGTGTTTTTAATTTATACACTAACCTTTCTATAAATTTTAGTAGAATAAGTATTACACTATTATAATATGTATAATTTTAATCTTTTAGTAATGTAACATCTTTAATTTATTATACTCTTTTCAATATCTACACTAATATTATAAAGAGGAAAGTTATGACTGTTGTTTGTTTGAATTGAATAGTCTCCAAACTTCTGGACTGATTTAAAAAATTCTTTTACCATTAGAATACTACATAATCCCCCGATGAACATGGGCTATATTTAAGAAAACATAGAGATCCGTGTGAATATTTCAACAATGTAATCCAATGTGTGAAAATAGTACCAAAAAACCCCTATATTGCATATGCTACGGAAATGATTGACAATAGAGCAAAGTGTTATGCTACAGTTTTATAGAGGATGTCAATATAAAATAAATATATATCTTTCGACAACTCGCACACGGCCATCTGAGCCCAAACTAAGCATTACCTTGTACTATGGTGGTCAGACAACTGATAAACATACATATATACACTTTAAATGCAAGAACTTAAACAGATATCTACACACAGCACAAACATTCCTGCTCATCACAGAAAAGTTTGACCTGGGTGGGAAACAACCATTTGTGTAGAAGTCAGGTTAACTAACCACTAGACCAATGGGCCTGCTAATATCTACAAATAAATTCGTGACAATGTATGTCTAACTCTTACAGTTTTCTGGTAACTGGTTCTTCTGAAGCAAAGCGAGGGCAGAAACTTTTATTACGGGTGTGTAGTAAGATTTGCCACTAAGTAAGGAATAGAAACTAAAAGAATATCGGAATTTATTTATGTTTTCTGGGCCTTTGAGCACAATAATGGCAGAGAAATCATACCGATTTAAATGCAGTTTTTCACAGATATATTGGCTAAGCTTGGCAACATTTAGTATTTGCTTGATGACATAAAACATAATTAATACAAAAATAAAATACGAGAATTCGACCTATGGCCATTAGCTCTACCAAAGCAAGGGCAGGCACTAGTCTTAAAAAACTTCTGGATTTAAAGAACAGGCCACATAATTATACAGATTAGCAGAAATATATCTCTAAACTATTTTTGTATCCATTTAATTGAAACTGAAACGAGCACCTTGAGAATCGCCCTTAAGATTCAAAATAAGTCCATATAATTATGTGTAATATATTCATAATACCAATTTCAGACATAAATTTATTGTACTAAGTATGGTAAGAGTATTTTTTATATGCAGTTGTAATTAAATTGATGAAATCAACAAGCTTTTATAAAACCTCAATCCTCCAAACTCCCAAATAGGTTCTCATTTACTATATAGACATTTTTACAATTATGGTATTTACCTGTTGGTGGAATGTTGATGCATAGTGCTCGTGACAGCCTGTAATATGCCCGTCCCAGTTGATAACAGCATATTTGTTGAGCATCACTTATATCTATCAGCAGGTCTGAGAAATAGCTAAGGAATTTTTTGGTAAATTTATCATACTTATAAGTAGAAGGTATGTTACCATCTAATATTAAAATAAATGCTTACACAGTCAATTGCCAGCCGATTCTCATTTTACCAGTCATTTTCCAAGTTGTTAAAGTGAGAAGTTGTTTTGTTGAAGTCCAGTTGTACAAATTCCAGCATTCCCCTTTCGTATTAACAGTACTTAAATAGATATTCAACTCTATAGGATCGGAATACAGTTCAAATTTCAGTGATGTTGGATTTATGGATCAATGTTGTTATGGTGCAGTAAAAAGTGGATAGCAGATGTGAATACAAAATTGCGCTTCGATAACAAACAATGACTTTTGAAACTAGAATTGGTTGGCTGAGTATAAGCACCAAGATCACATGGGTGGCATGGAAAACACACCTGTTTTTTTTTGGGCCTGTTTCTTTTTGCCACATGTTGGTTGTTTTTCAATTACTTATCAACAACATTGTACAGTATTACATAATTTAATCTCAGCCAGTTTCTCAGCATTTATACCAGCATAAGGATTATTGCAGAAGACTGCAAATACTTTCAATATGTAATAATCTTTACTGGACAAACCAACAATTAAAACATTACCATCACCAAATATAGATGTTTATTTTAAAAGGATACGGGCTGTGCCTTCTGTTCTGCAAGTCATATAAACGCAAGCTGCTTGTGTAAGGTTGGCAGGCCTACCAATAGTGAGATGTCGAGACAATGCCATCTTAAAGAAATTACAAGCAATGTCTATGCATTGCTGGTTCAGTCGCAACTGCTGGCATAGATTTGTGATGCCATCCCTTGCCTTCCTTAAAGTTACTTCCCTGGATTCTACACCAACTCCAGCATTGAACGCTAAAATAATCATAACAAAAGCTCATGAAGAAGATAAGAAAGATAATTGGGCAAAGTTACATTTTATTTTCAGACTTCCTAATAAGCAAATATTAAATACTTTGACTATATGTGTGTAATAGATAAAATGTGCACACAATATAATTTAAAAGCAATTACACTAAATGTCTTGGTCATAAATATTAGATATTGCCTTGAAAACCCGAAGTAAATATTTTTTTGGAAATCTCCTTACCTCGGCCAAAGCCTGATGCACCTCCTTTAGACTCTGCTGACACAAACTGACCAATAGCAGATGCACCGCCGTGGGCATTCTCTTGAAATTCAACCTCGGCGACTATTATATTATCTTCCAACACAGAACCACAGTTGGTACAAACTGCATCGCCTCTCGAAGGGTCCACCTCAATATCAGTGGACCCACAATGCTTACATTTCTTTCCCGACATTGCGTATTTAATGCTCTGTTGAACCACTACTATTTAACCTACTTAACTATATAGCCGGACATAAACAATTGAAAATATTTTGAAGCACGTAGACCTTATTACCACGCTACTTTAAAAAACAAATTAGATAACTTCGAGGTAAACTGATTAGTTCTTTTTCTGTAATCCAAAAAACACTATTGTAAAATATCATTTTATGTATGGTATAGCATACCATACATTATCCATTGAAAATAATTGGCTCTTTTCATGCGGTGTAAAATGTAAATATACGATACGCCAGCCACAACACGACATTTTAACAACAGCAGTCACTGTCAAAATAGTTGACATTGCATCATAGACTATTGCTCGGAATCAGCTGTTTTGTATCGCTGGCACTTGGGGGTTACATCGATTCTCCAATTTCATGACAGACTCTAACGTTATAGAAGTATAGACAAAACAGGTGGTGGCGGTGCATCATTAGACTGTTCATGACGCCCATGTCTGTAACTGAGTTTTACATGTAATTAGCTTCTGCCCGCGGATTCGCCAGCGTCTACCACGCACACATTGATATAAAGTAGCATATGTGTTATTCCACGCTATAATGTCTTTGCTAATTTTGCTACAGCTTAAGCTATTAAACATACAACGAAACAGTTCAAAATTCATATGTTCATTAATGTTATGCTTTTATTACTTTATCATGTTACGCACTTTTGAACATATTTTTTTGAGAATGCCACCGTATTATATGGGTGCTTTATTTATAAGAAGAAATGGGAGAAGAAACTCCTCAGCTCCTCACAATTTTGAAATTAACTAACAATCATTGAAGAGTATTAAATTATTAAACATACAAAAATATATATATAAACTACGCGGAGTTGGATGCGGTATATTTATTTCTCGGCGTGCATAATAGCGTTCTTATAAACATTTATCCTGTACGTAGTAGTCTTTACCTACAAGTTATGCTTTCACTTCTTCTTGAATGTTTTAATAGGTAGATCACGTATGTCAATTTTTAAAACAAGGTCTGAGTCTACTATGCGATCTTTTTTCTTAAAGGGATTATGACTATAATTCCGCTATATCAATTATTAATTACTTTTTTTATAAAATAAATGCTAATTATTACGACAAAAAGATTAATTCATGATATCGATTATGTTTTAACGTCAAACAATAATTTATAAAAAAAGAAAAACTCAAAGACAACGACACTTAATAAAGTACGATTTCCACCACTTATCTCTCCAGATCTTCATCGGAATCTAATGTGTTATATTAATAGAAAATATAAAACCTTGCTTGAGAATATGATTTCCAATGAAAATGCGATTGCAATCGGTTGTAGTTTTGAGAACCACGCGAAGATACATACACATATTGGACGAATACGGAACCTCCTTTTATTTAAGTCGATTAACAACAATAGATCTAATTTAGATTTGTATTTGTAATATATATGTATTAATTTCAATAAAAAAATTAGTAAAATCCACGGAACACTACAACCGAACGTACGCAACGCTATATTTTTTCTATATTACAAACCAGCGATTTAGCGATAGAGGTGAGGCGTATTTACGCCAACGGGTTAATATAAGTATCTGCAAAAACGTATTGCTGCTAGTTTCTGTAAGTCGACGAACGCGTATTGAGTATTGAGTAATTATGAGTATTAAGTCTTTAGAAGAATAGAATCTGTAATAAATGTGGAATATAAAGTAGTGCGGACGGACCGGACAAAGGGGCAAGTGCGTCAACGCATATATGAGTATATTTAAGAGTATGAAGTTTTTATAAGTAAAAAGACTCTAAAAGTATGAAATCTCCAATAAGTATGGAGTCTTAAGAAGTATGAATCGAAAGTGAACGCGAGAGTGCGTAAACTCTTAAACAATAAAAATAGGTTTATGGCTTAGGCGAAAATAGTGTTACGGCAGAGGGTTCGGGATAGGAATACGCTGGTTTGTGTAGATGGTCTCTTTATTTAAAACTTACTTC
>DWJZ01001836.1:0-21594 GCA_018249125.1 Asbolis capucinus
AAAC
The DNA here is from genome assembly GCA_018249125.1 of Asbolis capucinus. Lineage (NCBI taxonomy): Eukaryota > Metazoa > Arthropoda > Insecta > Lepidoptera > Hesperiidae > Asbolis > Asbolis capucinus. The sequence continues at coordinate 5 of DWJZ01001836.1, forward strand.
AGACAATAAATCCAAAAAAAAAATGTTTTGGTCCTCCCTGCATCCAAATTTTCAAAAAATACTTATTGTACAATGGACAATGGTGAAATTCGTGTTCTCCATTTTAATGGTGTTACAATTTTCTCTCTCTCCCTCTCTCAATATTACCCTGAATACACGCTTGTTGTTTAATTAATAGCCTGTTATTTAATTCATCTGTTGTTTCTCGACTTTTAATTCGAAATTTAATTTGCTCAATAATACAGGAAAAAACCGACACTCCAGCACAATCCAATTACAACTATATTATGAAAATATAAAAGTTAAATAGACAATTTGTCACAATGATAATTGAATCTTAATTGAGTATCATTTTAATAGTCGTATGTGATTGACAATGTAATTAAAAGCCCTGTTAGTTACATAGCAGACTGTTTGCGAAGCAAGACGTCCCGCATTCGATGCCGGTGGAGACACTTCTTTATAAATTTACTAGGATCCGCGGCTTTGGCCGTGGCACCAATGTTTATAAAATATTAGCCTGTCTCACCCCAGATCATGAACTATCTTTACACGAATAAAAAAAAGACGTGAAAGACGGACAAACACGTTAACTGTTTCATTATATTAGTAATGTTTTAAAGTAGGTAAAAATTAATTTTATTTAAGGCAAATTCTGAAACCTACAAAACAAAATTCATTCTCATATTAACCTTGAAAACGATCAGGACTATATTATCTAATAATAACGATATAATGCAAAATACGTTTCACTACCCCTGACGCAATCATAAAAGAATAATACCACAATCAAAATTTCCGCCAATAACATTAATGTCAAGTATCAAAGCCGTTTAGGCCTTATTACTAAGGTTATTATGTCATATTTCATGAATTATTTGAGGGTAAGGCAAGATAATAACAGGGTGAGACTCCAACAATCTCCGGTCGAAAGGCGAAGGGTGTTCATACATTTGTCAGCCTTAAAACGGAAAAATAGTCTTATCAGTTTTGTGATGATATAGTTTGTTTTTTAATTTACAGGGAAATAAAAGTAGCTTGCTTTATAGGTAACTAGTGTCTGCTCGCGGCTTCGCCCGTTTAGTAGCGACGTTGATAAAAACTAGCCTATGTGTTATTCCAGAATATATTCAATCTCTGTGCCAGATTTCATCCAGATCGACTCAGTAGTTTTTGTGTCACAAAGTAACAAACTTCCATCTATCCATTCATCCATCCACACAAACTTTTGCAATTATATATAGGTTAAGATAATTAAATTATCTGTGTAGTTTTTTTGTTTAATGCGCAGATATTACCGAGGTAAGGTAATTTAATTTCTGACTATACAATATCAGATTACGCTACCGTTACATCAATTCGGATGAAAGTAGAACAATTATTATAATTATTGATTAATTATCTCATTTTCAGGAAAGTTGTAATTAAAAAGTTTATGATAAAACTGGTAGTTCAAGTAATCAAGTAAATAAATCAAGCTTTATTGAGATTATAAATCGTTGAGCCCTAATTAAAAATCTCGGATATGCATTTTATCCATATTTACTTTACACTTTACATTAATTGAATCACCGTAGAAATTATACGATACTAAGTATATTATTTTATCGAAAATCATCGCAATTAGTAAGTAACTTTGTTAATATTGTCAGTAGTAATTACATTTTCCGTGCAACAGTGTTGGTAGTGACAGATAGACGAGATCCGGGGGAGGAAGAAGCGTTCTCTCTCTAAATCTTTGCTTGAAAATGACCAATATACATATATGTACATATTACTTTTATACAATACATTATAATATTGTCGTATGTGGTATTTAATTTTAATAATAGTCCATCTTAAAGTATTGTTAGTACATTATTTCCTAAACTATTTCAAAAAATATATATTAATAATTTATTTAGTAATGAAATGGTGAAACAATTAGTACAAATTTTAATACCCAAGATCTTACATATTTTTTTATCAAACAACTTAAAATTGCTCTAATGAAAAATTGTTTCTTTTTTTGGAAAATCGACAATGTTAATATTGACGACGGAAATACCAAACTTTTATTGAAATAATGCCGATACGAAGACGCGCACATACAATTTCGTAACTGTTTTTATAATCTTTGAAGAGTGTTTAAAGTCATTATCATTGAAACTTAGCAAGTTTCTGCTTAGATATGAGGAAGTTATTCCAATTCAATTTGCTTAATACGACCTGAAAATGTGAATAAATTAAAGTTTTAAACTATATATACTTACAAAAAGGATACTTTAAGTCAAGATTCTTTTACTGTCTCAAATCTACACGTAAATTCAAGTATTAAAGTCCCAAGATGGACGAAATGAACAAGTCGCGGACGGCTCCTGATGAAGGAACTCGGACAGGTCCGAAACTGGTCGGGCGAATCCGACCACATAACGTGAGTCACCCGTTTATTATAATAATCATGTATACAGACACTCACGAATCTTTAAATGTTAAAATACTAAACGTCACTATACGCGAAGCAGGTCATAATCCTAGAAGCGAAGTGAACGTTCCTGAGTTCGATTTCTCGCCGTGGCGTGGAATAAACACACAAAATTATATAAATTAATAAGTTAATAAGATAAAATGATAAATTAACTCAATATCTATATTAATTTGATGGTGGTAAACTCACCGAGTTAAGCCGATCTGAACTCCATTCCGAAACTGTACTGAGAAGTGTCGGCACTCCCTCAGATGTAGTAAAACCATTTAACGATAACAGATTGCGGTTATTGCTATATAACTGACATGATATCCACGCAAAACGATGTTAAACTTTATCTATATTTGCTCAGTAAAAATACTATAATTTAACAAATAGTAGGTATATATATATATATATTATAAAACAAAGTCTGGGCTGGTTGTATCTGTCTGTGTGCGATAAACTCAAAAATACTGCAAGGATTTCCATGCGATTTTCACCAAAAGACAGAGTGATTAATGAGAAAGGTCAAAGTATATATTTTTATATACCTACTATTTAGGATTTTTTTTTTTGTAAATTGTTTGGAACGATAATTTTTGGTGACTTTGGATAAAGTCTAGTCGCGCGGAGCTGGCTTGTGGCTAGTACAATTATAATATGACATACGGTTTACGAACCCAAAACATACCCTGTCTTCGGGTCGCATAAAAACTTCCGACACTCGGGTTGGCCACTTAACCCACTATCAATCTGCATTGGTGCAGCGTGGTGGAGTATGTTTAGACCTCCAAAGTGAAAAGAGATCCGTACTCAGTAGTAGGCCATTAATGGATTAAAGCCATGTGAGAATTGAAGATCTGGAGTCATTATCGTTGCAAAAGATAACTGCACCACCACCAGGCTCGAGTTTCCTATCATAACTTGAGGGGTATAGGTAAGCTGATATAGGGTATACGCTGGCCAACTTCCAGCAGTACAGGTTTCCTCACGATGTTTTCCTTCACCACAACTGATAATCAACTTCTGTTACGCACATAACTGAAAATTAAAGGTGCACGCAGAATATGAACCCAGGACCTCTAGTTCAGGATACCAACGTTCAAACGTAAGGTCTGGAGTACCTACGTGACCAAAATTATTTTGCTGAACATGTCCGCCAATAAAAAGACGAGAGTTGAAGTAAATTTACTCGTCTTGAACAAAAGGATATCTCAAAACCATCCAATTAAAATCACAAATTGCCAGATATTTCACTCGGTGAATTCTCGAATTGGAATAATTAACACAGGGTTTTTATAATAATTATGAATTTAATGTAAATTTGTGCTGACATTTTTGAAACATTATATTGATGTAAACGTAATATTCTGAAGCAGTGTGACCTAGTGATTAGAAGGTTGATCTCGAACGGGAGGTTTTGGGTTCAAATCCTGCGCACGTCTTATTTTCAAAGTTATAAGCGTACCAGAAGTTGATTATCAGTTGCTACGGGCCCAAACAGGGCATCGGGCTGAGGACGTCGATCGTGTTCCTAGTGAGATTCCGGAGTCCTTACAAAGCGCAAAAGCCGGCATTGGGGGGGTTTTAGTGGGAAAAAATCCCACATACTCCGGTACTTCTCTGAATGCACATTTTGGAGGTTTCCCCCTCGATACCTTGTACGCCATGTTGTTCGATGGAGGAAGGGGGACGGAGGAGTTCGGAATAACGTCGTAGTTAAACTTAAAATTATGAGATAACAGACAACATCTAGGAGAAGAACATAGGATAGATTTTATCCTGATTATGCTTTTTCCTGGGATGATATGCACGCTTATATATTTGTTTCTTTAACGCGTTAACCATTAAATAGATGAGAATGAAACTTAGACCATAAGTAGAAAATGAATATGTATAAGATTTTATCAACACATCACAGGCGAATCCACAGGCAAAATAGTTTCCAATAATATTTGATACGTGAGTTGGTAACCTCATTTTTTCAACTCTGTTAAATACGAAATGGAATAGAAATAACAAACAATTCCCTATTGTACTTCGTAGATAAACATTCATCGACATTATTAGTAAATTACTTTGCTAAATGAATTGAAATTCATAAAACGACAATGGTTTTTGTATTCCCTGTTTGTAGACAATCAGTGTTGAAGACAGGTTGCCGTAACCCTAACCGGGTTACCGCTTTGAATACCGATGTCGTTGCCAGTCGTTTCAATCTGTAGTCTATGCATAAGTAATGTGCAAGTATGGAGATCTACCGATCCGGAATACTTCCTACTCTTCTATAATATTACTGTATATTTTATGGTATCAGTTATTTTGTTTTTGAATGTGTGATTGCTGTGGGTATTTTATTGTCGTTTTTATACATTTAAATACGTTCGATCCTTCTTCCGTAACTTTTAATTTTTTGTTAAGATAACAGTTTAATAAGAAATCAAAATAATAAAGTTTAATTTAAAATAAAATAAATATAAGGGGAAATGAACTTCATAGAAACTTTAATTATAAATCAGTGCGTTATTCAAAATAACATACCGTTTGCTCGTTCTAAAATTTAGCCGAACGCTAACCGTACGTGCCCTCCGAAGCACGGAAGTGCTAATGATTTTTTTGCCATTAGTAATCCATCTTCTAACCGACCGTGCCCACTGTCACTTAACCTAGGTCTTCATTATAATCGACAACAAGACACTAAGGCTGTGAATTCTACCATAAAATATTAGTTCTCAACAGCAGATATAGCATTAGGTCACTTGCGGTCCCGCTAGCTAAAGAACCCGCTAATGCCTAACTTTATGTCTTACTTAAGACCGCCGCAAAACCCATCTTTGAACGCTTTCAGAAAATAGTTCACGAAAAACAGCAGCAAATACCGCATACGGCCTTAAAATTCCGCGACGTATCAATTTGGGGAAATAACAAATGCTAGCCGGTAACAAGGCTCCTCGGTCCCAAATATTCATGTTATGGGTTAATACAGCATGTCAATAAATGACAAAATGGCGTGGCTAGCGTCAATTTCAACTACGCAGTAACTATGCTATTACCCAATTTGAATAGAGGCGAATGATAGTTTGCAGTAGTCGTCACTTTCTTGTTACAATTTTGCGGTTATGTATCTTTTTTTGGGATTGAAAGCAAGTTTTATTTATGAAAAACTGTTTATTTATGAAAAAACATGCTTATAATCCATGAACCATATCCATCCATCCCACACTAAGATATCGTATCCCTTTATCGTGGGAAACTACTATTCCTGGAGGATTAATATAAAACTGAGTCTATTTACTACTGAGTAGGCACATAGAACTTAATTGTATATAGTTATATATGCTATCATTAGATAGGGGTTCAGAAATCATTTTCTTTTATTACTGATATTAGAAATGCGAAAGTTTGCGAGGATGAATAGATGGATGTTTGTTACTCCTTCACGCAAAAACTACTGAACGGATTTCAATGAAATTTGACACAGAGATAGATTATAGTGCGGAATAGCATATAAGCCACTTTTAATCGACGTACTTACTAAGCAGACGAAGCCGAAGCGAAAATTAGTATATTATATAGGTATTACAGGCATTTTCATAATAAATAATATAGCTTCCAGCTAACCTGGAAAAATCTGAAGTGGCGAAAACAGATGCTGGAGGGAGGAAGCTGATAAAAGAGTAAAAACTAGGTTCCACAGGTTATTTTTACGATGAACCGTAACCTTATTTAGCTATTTTTAACTGAAAATGTACCGAAGTAAAGCCCCTACTAGTGAAAAAATTATGTTATAATAATTGTATTGTTAAAGTAAAACACAGTGACTCACGCCCGTATTCAAGACCAATACTTGCTTATACCGTCATTAAACGCTAAGAAATAAAGCACCCTTTTGAATTGTATCGTCATCAAACCATCTAAATTATAAATAACGATCAATTTATTTTAGTAATTTATGCATAGAGTTCATAAGACGGCGACTGGCCCAATTTTAAATGTCAACTCATAACTATCCGTTACTGAGATCAATGTGAGGGGTACGCCGACCAAGTGCGGATTTGTGGACGTCACACACCTTTCAGAAACTCCCAGGAGTACAGATTTCCTCACTAAGTTTTCTTGTAATTAAGTGTAATTGATAATCAACTTCAACGTACATAACTTTGAAAATCAGAGATGCACGCAGTCTTTGGACCCGTCCTGTCTTCCCAATCGAGAGACCAGCATTCAAACCGTAACACTATCACTCATTTCTTTAAATTAGAGCCTTTGTACATAATTTTGAAAATTATCTCATAATTTTGAAAATTAGAGCCTTTGTACACAGGTCCTCCCGTTGGATACACCAACCTTCAAACGAAATATTATAGGTGTCTTTTATGAATACGTGTGTGAATCTTGATCACAGCAGCGTTCTCAAAGGTATGTAAAAGCGTCAAATTAATCTCGTATTTTCCTTCACTGTTCACTTCGTGAGAGAAAACGTGAGAAACGGGACACATAGAGATTATAATGATGATGAAGAATGAACTATTTTGGCTTTACCCTATTAAAGAATGTACTGGTCTTTCCTTATAACTGAGGTCTGTGGCATACTATGCCATGATGGTCCAATATAAATTGGTATACCCTTGGGTCGAGAGTGACTCATGAATTTTAAAATGACTGTGGGCTTTTTTCGGCACTATTTGTTTTTTTTTAACACTATTTTCGCGTTGAATTGTATTTTTCTTACTATAATAACAATAAGTAAAATAATTGAAAATAGTGAATGACATGGACAGAAATTACACTCATGACCGGAGAACAATCAAGTATCTGTCAATGGCCTTGTCCAGGAACCGAAGATTGGGTGTTTACTTCGTCATGACAGGAAACTACTAGGGTCGCTCAACATTTTTGAGGAATAGACAGCTTCTGAACCACAAAATCCCAGTTGCACCATAAAAGGGTTAACACAATGAAAACTATCCGAAAATATCCGTAGCCCTTTCGGTTATATCTAGAGCGGACAAATCGTTTTCCTTATCCAAATCCTACGCCGCGATGGGACATCTCGATATGGGATACAAGGCATTATGCGGTGACTTACCCCGAAACGTGAATGGCTTTCGTTCTATCAAGCGGTACATTGTCGCTTTATTATTACGATCTACCCCGTTTGGTAGTGACAAGCATGCAATGGCTAATGCATAATATTTATATCCATCGTTTCGATCAAGAATATACTAGATGTCAACTGACGTATAATACAAAATACCGTCCTCATGAATATACCGCTTATTGTTGAATTACCGCCGAGTTTTAAAATATCCTACGGTCTACATAATTACACCTATTCTACCTAGTTAATTGTAATAAATAATTCTAATACGCTTTGCTGCATTGAGGAAAATGTTTTTATAAGTTAGCAATTTGAAACGAACTAAAAAAACGCCAGCCCATATTTAGATTGAGCACCAGCTCATAACCACAAACACACCAATGTTTCAAGTCAAAATTTTGTCGCTGACTTTACATCTAGTCGCATTGTTGACCGAAGATTGTGGTGAACAATGGAATTGGTTTGCTTTAACTTTAAAAGGAATATTACAGAGGACGGGCCCCATGCCGTCGGGCATTAATGTATTTGTTCACTGCAATGAAACTCTTTGACGTGTTAGAATCACTGAGGTACCATGTGTCGTACTAACGTACCACAGAAGCTACACAGAAGCAAATACTTTACTGTACACACCATATAAGAAACACATTACAAGGTATATGAAAATAAAAAGAGAATACAAAAGGCAGCCTTATCGTTAAGCAGCGACTTCTTCCAGGCAACCTTAGGCTCTGGAGTTAAAGATAAAAAGAGGTAAACTATAATAAAAATTAATGTTATAATAAAATATTTTTTTCGGTAAATTGAATATTTTTTCAAAATTTTAATAACGTTGCACTCTCATATGGATATAGAGTACGAAACATTTTTTTTGGAATTATTGTGTCTGTATGAACGCACATAACCTGAAAACCCGCGAACAGATTCCGATGAAACTTTTTAAAGTTATTACTTATATCCCCGAATAATATTTAGGATACTTTTTATTCCGAATGATTCCCGGGTTTCCTTGGAATAGGAGAAGAAAATTTGAATGAGAATTTTCTTAACTATCAACCGATTTCTTTGAAATTTTCAACAAACATGTCTTATTTAAATTAATGATATATATTTTTCTCATTTTTTTGATATTTTGTAATGAAAGGGAAAAAAGGCAAAATAATTTTTATATTTTGAAATTTTCGATACAAGCTCTTGGGTGATACGTGTATGTGTTTACCCTAAATTTGAAATTGACATATCCTTATAACAATCCCCAAAACATAAATTCAGCATTTCTTTAATTTCATCCTATAAAGGATAGAAAAAGGGGGTGAAATTTAGTACTAAAATACCTCTTAATATTATGTAGTATTTATTTTTGGATGACTTTAAATCTCGAGAAATACTTTGTATTTAGGATACTTTTCATCCCTAATTGTACCAGAGTTCCCTTGGGATACGGGATGAGAGTTCGTATGGGATTTTTGGTACTGGACCAAAATAATAATATAGTAATAAAAAAACAATGTATGTGTGTAAGCGAAGCTGCGGGTACAGCTAGTTTTATCTAATTTGAAGGGGCAGCTCCTGCAGCGCTTAAACAATAAGTATATCGTTTAACCTGACTTTCAAAACTGCAGCGCTAAAAGTAATACACGTTGGCGAGTTTCTAATCAACACAAGTAAACATGGTGAATGAGAAATATTTTGTTCGTATTTAATTTTCAACTGATTAAATATTTAACATTTTGAATGTAAACAGGTACTCACGATCTGTTTATTATTTTACCGATATTTCAACCCAGTTGCGGTGATAATGACTCATGCAACTGGGTTTTGTTTATAAAGCCGATGACAGATAGGTATTGTCTATCGAGAGATTATGCTTTATCATAGATTCGATTGTTTTAATATATATTTTATTATTAATTTCATATTTGATGCAGGAAATTTTTAATGTTAAATTTTGACTTTCGTTAAGTGATCTTTTTGGTTCCTAAGACGAAATAAATGCTTTTTATTTAATTACAAAAGCATTTCATTTCAATGAATTTCATTTCAAATAAATTTAATTTCAATGCATTTCATTTCAAATGCATTTCATTTCATTAAAAATATTTAGTATGCGCGACGATTTTAGTTTCAAAACGTGCATATATTGAAATATTGTTATTTAGCAATAAAAACTAATCCCTTCATATTTCGGCGTGTCGCGTAAATAATAATAATAGTATTTCAACATACAGTGAGGCATTTTAAGCGTTAGTACACTTTGATTTGCTCAAATATGTCAAAATTCCACGACCAAGGACAAACAGGCGACTAAGTGACGTCTGTACGCAGTGCAGTGATATCACTTCGAAACAATGGAACACATCGGTGATATAGGGTGTCTTCTCTGGTACGTTAGCACGGTTAGACTGGCTTATTATTCAAACGGTTCTATTTTAACATTTTTCATTTCAGTGTACATTTCAAAACGGGCGATATGTTAATAAAAAATGCAGATATGTTAATATAGACACGGATGCGAGTGCTAATAATAAATTTGTGACGGAATCTGACAGTACATTGAATAGTTTAAAAAGTGTAAAATACACCGTCCATTTTAAAACTCTAAAGGACTATCGGATATTATAATTCATACCGATGTCAGTCTTGCCGTTACCAAGGCCTATATAATTGTAATCGTGAGTACCCGTGTAGTGTCTACGAAGACAAAAGTTTAACATCGTACACGGTACATTTTCCCTTCACTATTGTAGAGTACATGAAACGACAGGGAATAACACACAGATTTTAAGGTACAAATATCTTACTAATATCATAAATGTAAAAATTGTTTGTTTGTTAACTTTTTACGCCTAAACTACTGAACAAATTTTGATAAAAATTGTAGCAATTACAGAATAGAACTAAAAAACATGTCTACTTATTTACATACGTACAAGGATCCTTTATGTTATTTTTTTCACATATTTAAATTTTCATACGAACCCCTCACGTTCTTGATAATATTTGACAGCCCATGTTCGCCAGGGATAATACAGGATTCTAATGGTAAAAGCGTTTTAAACCGGCCCAATAATTTTGGAGCCTATTCTCCTCTAACAAACAAATGTTTCCCCTTTATAATATTACTATAGAAGAGTGAGTAAACCTTTGAGGTTTTAAAAGCAGTTCCGTGCGAAGCCGAGTTGAGTCGCTAGTGTTATTTCATTATCATAAAAAATTATTACATACATATTGTTAGTCGGAACTGGTATATATGCTAACGATACAGAAAACTCCGATAGCGCGATTCAGGTTTTGTCGTGACGTCATCGTATGACGTGTTGTGCGATCTCGCCACAGAACATCCAACTAATCTTCAATGAAACTAAATAAGTTAATGAAGGATTTGTTCTATTAATGCATTTAATGAACATAATATCTGCCTGAATAATATCTTTTTTAATAAACTTTCTTGGTTTATAATTAAAACGTCAAATTTGATTAAGAGTTGAAACATTGAAACATCTTTTACTACGAAATTCTTGTATAATATTTCATAATATATTCAGATGATCCGTCTGCTTGTTTTCCTGCTTAGCATAAAACATCATATCTCCAAAAGTTTTAAAGAAAATTAGGAAAACCAAACCAGATCTATCGATCAAATACAACGATAGTAGCGAGTCTATAAATAAATCGAGCCCAAACTTTCTTTGCAAAAGAGGCTTGTTTTTCTAAACTTAAGTGTCTATTTGAGGTGGTTTGGAATATAAAATTAGGTGAGGAGGCATAAATATTCAGGACGACTATATAAATAAAAGAAGTTTCGGCCATTTATTCCGATACACCGGCCCTGCTGCAGAGACTGGAAAGTTGGGCGGAAGCGGGATTTCCTAATGCGATTTTAATTCGTTCTTTCCGCGACGAGGAGGGTAATTTCAATAAAGAGCAAACTCGGCAGATATTTAATTCGAAAAATATAGTTAGAATAAACAAAAAAATATATATGGTTGTTTTGGTGCCGTTTCGTTGGGTTTCGGTTCCGCGGTGTATTTTGTGGCATTCACTGTCGTGGATTGGTTGGTTTTACTTTCGAGAACTTTACCAAAAACTCTTAGAGGTGGAGATTCCTTTAAGATGTTTTCCTTCACCATAGCAAGTAATAATCAACTTCAGATACCCACATATCTATGAAAATTAGAGCTGAGTGCGGTAGGATATGAACTTCCTATTCGAAAGACCAAGTTAAAGCTTTATGCTAGGAAGTAATTTAGCACGAGTGCCACGCCTTAAATGAAATATTAACTACAACGTACTAAAAAGTAATACTGTAAAAAAAGAAATTTAAAGTGTCATCTGTCATGTTAATGAGTTAAGTGTTGTCAGACTTCTCATTGACAATGTCATAACATTTGTCAAATATATCCACAGGCTCATGAATGCCGCTTGACTGAATAAATTGATAAGGAATAATTTGATAATTAATTAATTGATAATGATAACATTGATATTGAATTGGACGGGTGACCATATTGAAAAATTAAGTAGACAATAACTAAGCTTTGATAACGCTGCCACAAAAAAGATTGCATTTAATAAAACTGTTTTTTTTGTGCCTTTTGATGTAATCTACAGTTCGGTTGGTCTATTGGTTAGTGAACCTGACTGCTACACCGAAGGTCGTGGGTTCGATTCCCATCCAGGTCAAACTTTTCTGTGATGAGCAGGAATGTTTGCTCTGTGTCTGGGTGTAAATATCTGTATAAGTATGTATTTACAAATATATATGTATGTTTATCTGTTGTCTGATCATAGTATAAGCTAACGCTTAGTTTGGGGTCGGTTAGCTGTGTGTGAGTTGTCCAAAGATATTTATTTATTTATAATGTACATATAATAAGTAATATGAAAGATCAAACTGACGAATGTCCTTTATGTAAAAAAGCTATCGAGTACTGGCCATTTGGTATAGTAGTTAGAAAACCTGACTGAGAGGCCGGAGGTTTTGGGTTCGATCCCCACCCACAGCAGATTTTTCTGTGATAAGCAAGAATATTTTTTTCTGTATCTGGGTGTTATAAAGAATCTATATAAGTATGTATTCTTAAATATATATGTTTGTTTGTCAGTTGTCTAATCACTATAGAACAAAAAATGCTTATATTTTCATTATTTGGTACCCCAAGAAGTGGTAAAGATATCCATACATAAATATCTTTACTGCTTTCATAAAAATGAAACATTTTTTTCGATATTGTCTAGATTTTCAATTTACAGGTATTTTCCACCGGAAAGAGGAAAATAAACAAGGAAATTTGAAACGAATGAACTGTCGCGGCGTGTCGTGGTATATAAGAAGTTTGGCGCGAAGTGTTATCTTGTGATTCTCTTTCAAGGAACTAATTTAGAGATATGAGGGTCTGCCGCAAGAAAATCTTCGAAGTTTTCACGGTGAAGCTCTGTACGTAATTCAGGTGGGAAAGTTGGCGGTTTGAAATATGAATATTGCGGATTTCTTGGACTATCTTTGACCAAATCATTACTTTATAGAATTGGTAAGTTCTACCCTTGGAGTGGAGTTGGGAAATTTTAAATTTTTTTTTCATCCCGTCTAACGATGGCATATTCTTCTGGACGCCTTATCCTACTAATAGTATAAATAAGAAAGTTTGTGATAATGGATAGATGTTTGTTAATTCACGCAAAAACTACTGAACGGATCTGAATATAATTTGGCATAGAGATAGATTGTAGTCTGGAATAACATATAGGTTACGTTTTATCAATATACTATGCGAGCGAAGACGCAGACGGACCTTAGTGATTTATAACTTAAAGCTTTTGACCAATCACAGTGTACTATTTTTAAATTCTTCTTTTTTCTTTGACCTCCGTCTCATACCCATTTTCGGTCGTATTCATATCAATCGTCCTCAAACGAAATATCATTGGTGTGCCAGGACACCGGAACACCACAAAACACCAGCCTACATTGCAGGAGAGCTGGTACGAGTATGTGACGAGACACATATGTCACTGATCCGAAATCTAGTCGTATTACTGATCGAAGCATTACACAACACTAGTTCTTTCAAGCTTTCAGATATAGTCTTTCTATTTAACAGATATATTTATCTAACATAGTCCACTCGAGTCTACCAATTAGCAGAGCCAATCAGAGGCGATTTTCCCAAAAGACTACGCTGCGGACTTACTGGCACTGGGTACATTTTTATTTGCTTTCAACAAGGAACTAATTAATAGTTATTTTTACACAGTTGCAGATGCCCGTAAATTGTGTGTTTTGTTTGAACAGTGTGTGATTCTGGCGGGTTGGATTAGATTTCCGACTGGGGCAAGTATTAATGTGATAGATGAATGATTGTTTTCGGTGTGAACGATGGTGTGGCGACATCGCTCATTACGTCACGTGATGACGTCACGACAAAACCTGAATCACGCTATCGGAATTTTCTGTATCGTTAGCATATATACAAGTTCCGACTAACGACTGTTGGAGCTCGGCCGCTTCCCAGGCGCCACACATTGCCTGGCGGGAGATCTCTGCTTTGCTAAACTGGTGACCCCGACGTGGTTCTCTCGAACAAGAGTTCCTGGGTTCAAATACACACCAGTAGTTACAACGCACACTAATTTTTAAAGTTATTATGGTATATGCTACGATGAAGAAAAACATGAGAAAACCTTCACTCCTAAGAGTTCTCCATGTTTCTCAAGTGTGTGATATCAATCCGAATTTGGCCAATGTGGTGGACTATGGTACGTACACACATTGTGAAAGGAGACCCGAGCCCAGTTATGGATTGCAAGTATGAAGATGATAACAATACGGTAAATATCAATACAGAACCAGTGCAAGGATATGATATTGTAAGCGGAATAAATTAATTTTATATTGAGTTTGCATATTTCTTAGTTTTGTGAAATTGTTACTATAGGCGATGTTAATAAAAGCCGAGATATTAGGGCAAAATGAGCGTGTCCGAAAGCCGGTTCTGTACGTATCGGCGACTTGACTGACTGACTGATTGACTGAACGCGGTAGTTAGAAAATAAATTAATAAAAATATTATGTAGGTAGAACAAATAGGTTCCTTCGGATGTGCTCTTATTTATTAGAGTATAAGGTTGCAAATCAAATATTATGTACACTAAAATATGAAATGTTGTAGTTCTTAGAGCTAAAGATTTTATAATTAATTTAATAGCATACATAAACATTAAGAAAAATATAGAATAAATTTACTAATGTAGTGCGTCGCCTACAGTTACTTTGTTAGGGTCAAATCCTGCAACCTAAATCTGAACCACTGTCTCTTACACTACAGAGCTAAAATTTTATACTTGGCAATATGAAGCAAGGTGTCCTGGACGTTATTCTCGGCTGATAGATATGTAACAGATAAATATTTTTTCTCGGGTCATCGATGCCAGGATATAATTATGTAGCCTTTTTCTTCTCATCCGTATAAATTGTACAAACTAAAAATTGGATGAAAATGCCATGTTTTCTTAAAAAAATCGCGTCATGGCGCAGTGATGAGCAACCCGCGGCCAGCGGGCCGTATGCAGCCCTTTGAGCATTTGAATTTTTCAGAACATAAAATAATTAAACATAAAAAAGCATTATGATACAAAATTGAAACAATAATATATATATATATGTATATATATAATATGATTTATATATATATATATATATATATATAAACTCTAAAACGATTAGTAGGTTTGATTAAGTATTTAAAGAACTAATACATACGTATAATGCAGCCCTCTGGCAAAACCAGAATTTTGTATTGGCCCTTTAATTAAAAAGGTTGCTCATCGCTGGTTTACAGCATTTGTACGGATAACAAAAACAGCGAAGCTATAGCGTTTGTATGTAATTACATTCACAACGAACCATTTCAAGTTTAACATAAAAACACAAGAAATATTATTTTTGTACACAAGTGTTGAAACTTAGTCAAACGGAGTCAGATGGAGTTTCCGCGTTGGGTTATTGTGGAGTTTTTGAACTCGTACAATATTCCTCAACTTTCCTCACTTTTGTTTTTGTAAGGAGTCCAACGTTCGTAACACGACCATCATCGATTCCGCCCAAAAAGGCCTTTAACTGAATGTTCTGTGTTAAACAATACAAAATTGTATAAAACACGAAGGCACTCTTACCCTCGCGGGTTAAAAAAAAAGTATTCATAAGCGTTCCGTGCTTTGGAGGGCACGTATCTACGGAGAACTGGCAGGCCTACAGAGGCCTCTGGATAGCATCATACTTAGATAGCGACTAAACGCTTCCATAATTGGTTATGGCGATGTTTGTAACCCAAACCTGGCCGAAGAACTTCTAAACAAACTAGAGCGCCTTCTAAATATAAGCATTTGTTTGATATTCGGTCTTGGAAAATATGATCTCCCAGTTTCGCCGTCAGCTAAAATGACTCACGATTCGTCAGGAGCGAAATTCTAAGATTCTCCTACCATTGTTTTCTATCTTGAATGATCCAAATTCTCCGCAGTATTTGAAGGACAATTTCTAATTACGTCCTGACACCTACGGTAGAATGCTTCTGTTGTTACAATCTTAGAATCAATATTCCACTGCACCTTAGCTGTTTCTTCCATTATTTTGCTGGTCAGGAAACTCTACTCTGGAACTCCTGACCCCCCCGAATTGAGACAGCTACCCAGCAAGTTCTCCTTTAAAAACGTCTAGGAGTAAAAAGAGTGCCTGTGCTCAGTATTGGACTATTAAAGTTACTCACATTAAATTACACCAAAATATTTTAATACGTATTGTGTATAGTTCTCCAAAATGTAGGTCTTCTTCTAGGTATCTTATAATCTTTTTATCATAAAAAAATCCCAGCGTGCTATGACATGCGGTTCTTCAACAAAGGTGTAACAAGAGATTAATAATTCCCCCGTGTTACCCACGTCCTTATGCGATAGTGACCACTTACCATCAGATGACCCATTTGTTTAAAAGTCAGCCCTTCAGAGTCTATATCCTTCAGATCCTTCCAATTAAATGACATTATCAGTACCGCTCAAAATGTCATATGACTACGTGACAGGTAGCTATGAAATAAAATAGAACCATCAAAATCGGTACACTCAATAAAAAGAATAAACAACACAAAAAATATTAATAAATCAAAAACTACTCACCAGATGTCGCTCAAAAAACAAAATTAAAACGTGATCACAAGTCAATCACCAGCTTTCGAATAAAAAGGAATCATCAAAATCTGTCTACTCAGTAAAAAGTTATGAGCTACCATATAAAATATTAAATTGTTTTTGGTGAAGCGATTGTGTGCCTTTACCATCTCTATTTATGAAAGAAATATAATATTGTAATGTTGATTTGCTTACCATAAAATATTGTTCGTATAATTACTATACAAGGTTACAATAAAAGACAAATTAATTGGTTAACTTTCATAAAACAGCAGGTACTGAATTAACTGGCTTGGCTAACATTATATTTCACATTTTTTTACGGTACGATCTTCGTTGCAAGACTTATGCACTTTTATACATATTATGTTTCTGAAGGAATTATTTTGCTGAAGTGTCATAAACAGGCGTCGGCTTGGATTCAAAGATGAATGGAGTCGCTTAAACGTCGAATATCAAAATATATGACTAACTCCTGCATCAGTACTTTTGGTAATAAAATATAATAAAGTATACTCGTTTTTTATCAAAAAAATAAATACTACCCTAACCTTCTTTCGTTATTACAAGGGTCCTTAGGTTGTTCAAATTGACAGCTTTTTAGGAGATTTAATTAAGTCGATGTATACAATACAATATGTGTACATATATCATCAATACATTATATATGTATATGTTATTTTTTGTATGTTATAAGCAGGCCAACGATCAGACCAGTCACAAGATACTAAGAGATCACCGCCCGTGGACATTACTAACACCAGGCTGGGTTATGACTAACGCGATGCCAGAAAGGAAGTAATAGACTCGCGCGTGAAAGAGAAAGAAAACAAGGGAAGCAGTACATTGTCGCAGCAACTAGAATCAATATTAACACTAACTAACCAACTACCGAACACATACTGCTTCAGAATGCGTGACAGAAGAAGAACAGAAGGAGGATGAACTAAATGAAAGGAGAAAAGAGATGTCAGCTATCCACTTTCCGACCATAACCGCTGCTAATCTCTACCGATCTACAATCTACAGGAGCCGCTACGCTATAACCGCTTTGAAGCTTGTTGACTTGTTATAATTTCAAACTCGTACAGACACGGAGTCGAAGAAAAACTTTTGTTGCGATGTCAAAAAATGTTCAGAATGTCTCGACAAGCAACAATAAATTTTTTGTTTATCAGAACACGGATTAACTTCAAACAAATTATCATGTACACTGCTTTTTAATACCAAAAATATTTTTAGTTAAAATTTATTATATATTGTAATTTTTTTTGATTCTTAAATTGTATTATTTTAGTCACGGCGTGTCTTCGGTGGCGGGAACTTTTGACAGTTGACACTTGACTGTTGACAGTTGAGGCTGTCAATTACTCTTTCTGATAACGTCACACACATTTATTGAATCCTACTAATAGATTCGAAAGTTTGTGAGAATGTATGGATGTTTGTTCTCCTTCACGCAAGAACTACTTAACGGATCTATATGAAATTTGGCATAGAGATACTCTGGAATAACACATCAACTTTTTATCAACAACACTTCTTATCAACATACCATTACGAAGCTGCAGACGATGACTAGTCTTTATAAGGACAAGTTCCTAGTACATAGCAAATGGCTAGATAACAACCAAAAGTTGCACGTTGCACCAAAAGTTTTAGGGCTAAACCGGCCGCCTCATGTAGTTCCTAAAAGTTCGGAATTTCTGCTTACAGCTGCTTGTTGCTAGAAGTGGTTACTTCCATAATAATGTAAAAAATGAATAATTTATCTCTAAACCCCGTTTGTGGTTCAATTTCAACCATAATTCAATACTACGGTTAATTTGTCTTCGACAGTACTGCGTATGACTACGAACACGAAGTGTGTTTAATTGAAAATGTATTAAATGAATACAATGCATTAATGTATCTCAAATACAATACATTATTAATGTTCGTTTTCTGCAATACATATAAACTTTAGTTATGCTTAACGTACACGTATTTTTTTTATTTCTTAAGCAGGCAAACAGGCACGGGTTATTTGATAGTAAGAGAACACCGCCGTAATATTCCTAAAAGGAGTAAAAAGATTGCTTCACGTCTTCATCCATCCATCCATCAGCCTTAAGCTGTCCACTATTGGCCGTAGGTCTCTCCTAATTTGGAATCTGACCTTCTTCTTCCTTAATTAATTAATTTAATATCTATTTTTGTTATTTTTAGATACGTACCTCCAAAAACAAGCAAGAGGGCGAGTAGCAGCGCACAGGAACGAACCCTGGACTCCATGTCGATAAGCCACTGACCTCGCCGCTCACTACGGTTCATCTTATTCCATCTGTAACAAAATAGATTATTTTATTTAAAAAATAACTTTACTATTTGTGTGCATTTTGTGTGGTTCCGCCGTTTACATACAGCGTAGTCACTTTAGAATCGCTGGATGTTATATGCAGGAGGAAAAATGACAACTCGTTAAATTGGATGGATGGATAAAGAATGATAGGTTAGGTTAGTTAGGTTTCTATATTAATCCAAGAAGAAGGAGAAAATAATATAATGTATAAAACATTGTTTACTATTGAAATGATATCAATTAAACAACTTGTCTTATACATGTATACATAAATTGAATATAATATAACAGCGATCGTAAAATAACGACGCCGTATAAACGGCGAAATCACACAAAGACAAACCCATGGCCTAAGAACAAATCTGTCACATAAATATCTTCGTTGCTTCCATTAATAGCCCATTACTGAGCACAGGTTCATCATTACAGAGGAAGCCTAAAGCATCTTCATGTTGATCTAATGCGTATTGATGAAGGGGTTAGTGACCAATCCAACTGTCTGCAGCATGGAAGCGCTAATGATTTTGCCACAAGCGGTTACCCATCCACCTACTGACCATGCCCACTGTTACTTAACTTCTCCGATCACTAACGATCAGAATAACTCGCCGAGCTATGAAGACATACACGTCTGCACCTAGGTTTGGTGTTACTGATATACATATGTACATGGATACGGTGACCGTCAGCAGGTGGCTTCACGCACGTTAGCTATTCCCATAAAGAAATAGAAAGATTTGTAACACAAAACCTCAAACACGGAACTGCAGAATCCGAATAACTTCTACCAAAATCTAAATGAATTAGTTTAAAGTTCGTTACTTTACAAGTTACAATTTAATCAAATGAAGATAGGTACTGAATTTTAATACTTAATATTATTAATTTTTCGTAAAACTTATGCATTATGAATATGTATTATGGACCGATGGATTGTGTTGACCGTAGTCATCAGTTGATTGCAAAACCTACGAGTACGATAAAAAGTGAAAGGTCAAATTCTTCAGGTAATGATAAGCTAGTTGTTATCGGCTGATGGCAATCGATGAGTTTTGTCGAAAGTTTTTTAACCATTTATATACTTTCGACACTTTGTCATTGACCACCTAATCATTAAATTAATTGCTGTACCGTAGTGGAATGCTCTAAGCCTCAGTAATGAGGAGAAACCCACCCATAAAAAAACATATGTAATTTAACAAGAACAAACACTCATATAGATTATATTGTATGACTAAGAACTTAATAAGAGTAGGGTGATTGAACAATCTGATTTAAAAGTAAGGTATTTTCGAATGAGTCATTTATGAGTACATTGGGGGCAGTATTGGGGGAGTTTAGAATACCAACGCCAGACAGGCAGACCAGGCTGTCATAAGAGGCGACGGAATGCAGCTTAGTGGTAGGGCTTCGAGGCTTTATATTATCAAAATTCATCATTTCAATCCGTAACTGTCCCAATACTGAATTCAGCTCACAATGTGAGAGGCAAGCCATAGTCCAAAACGCTGGCCAAGTGCTGAGTTCAACTCTTGCAGCTCTCATCCAATTTGCGAATCAGAAGTTGATTGTCATTTACTAAGGTGAAGGAAAATATGGAAATAGGAAATCTCCACTCATCAGAGTTCTTCATAAAGGTCTACATCCACCAATCCGCACTTGGCCCGCGTGGCGGACTATGGCCTCACATTATGAGAGCAGTCCTCAGTTATGATGCAGTAACGGAATTACGTCATTTTAAAATAAATTTAAGTAGTTTTGAATTTTATTAATAATTAAAGTTATCAATATCGTGTAAAGGAGCCAAGTAAATTAATTAAAACTTTGTACTAGAATACAGCCTGATGAGAACTTGCTGTATTCTTGATACAAACATTAAAACTTCATATATACAACCTGGAAAATTATATCATTCACAAACTTATTTTATTACCTGGTAGTAAAAAAATATATAAAATACTCAAATGTCAATATTTTATTTGAACTTATATTATACTAGAAACAGCTCTCGCTTCGCTTCGGAAGATCCAGTTACCAGAAAACTGTAACAGTTAGACATACTCGATCCCGGATTTATTTGTAAATATTGATGTCCTCTATAAAACTGTAGTACATCACTTTGCTCTATTGTCAGTCATTTCCGCAGCGTACGCGATATAAGGATTTTTTTTGGTACTGTTATCACACGTTGGTTTACATTGTCGAAATTTTCACGGCGATCCCTATTTTTTCTTGTATTAAATATAGCCCATGTTCATCAGGGATAAAGTAGGATTCTAATGGTGAAAGAATATTTTTATCGGTCCAGTAGTTTCGGAGCCTATTCAATTCAAACAAACAATCAAATCTTTCCTCTTTATAATATAAATAATATTAATAAATTTGACAGGCTGGTCGGTCTAGTGGTTAGTGAACCTGACTACTACACCGGAGGTCGAAGGTTCGATTCCCACCCAGGTCAAACTTTTCTGTGATGAGCAGGAATGTTTGTTCTGTGTGTCTGGGTGTGTAATAGA
>DWJZ01001837.1:0-21583 GCA_018249125.1 Asbolis capucinus
TATTGTTTAAACAGCACAGCTGTATGGTAACTTTATTGGGGGTGCCTAATACTTTTGGCCAAGGCTGTATATTGTATTAACCGTATCATACATTCGCAAGTAATTCTCATATGGCATAGGGTAGCATTTTGACCACCACCCACCACCACGACCACGCGGACGAATTCGCGGGCAAAAGCAAGTCTCAAATAAAATTTTACAATTTTTGTGATTATGATAAATTTACAGTATAAATTATTTGATTTGTATAATTTTCTATTATTTAATATTATTTTATATATTATATGTGTATGAATGGAAATAAAATGCATATTTATTATTTATGCATTATAGTTTAAAGTGCTCTATCTAACAGAATACTTAGCTACTAGAACCTGTTCTGGTCGATATATTCCGAAGAAGTTCAGTAGTGGGTGGAAAATTCTTGAAGTTGCCAATGAATCAGTCGTAACATTGATTGCAGATTTTTTATGTAACTAATGAATCAAGTTAGCGGTTCACCTTTTAACATTGTTTATTTTGCCGATCCTACACTGGTAATAAATAAATAAACAACCATATTGCAACTTCCTTAAGGTTATCTAGAAGATACCATTATTTAGTGATAAGATCGCCTTTGTTCCACAACTATAATATACATATCACATTCAGTTATTTTTACGTTATGTTATAAGCAAGCAAACGGGTAGACAATTTCCCGATGGTAGTTGACGATCGCCGCTCATAGTGTCAGCAACACCAGGCAATGTCACTAACGCGTTGCTACCAGAAAAAAACGGATAGACCCAAACACGCCGGGAAGAAAAAGGAAAGAATGCAAGCTGTACCTACATGATGTAATAAGTGTAACAAATAAAAAATATCGAGTGAACTTTAAAAAAAATCCTTAATGTTATCTGTGCTAATTTACAAAGAACAGTAGTATCGATGAAGTACTTATATCCCATTGCTTTTTATCGGCTAAAGGCAAAGATTCTAAGCTTCCGCTTCCGCGCTTTGAAGAACACAAAATTCCTATTTAAAATTTTTCCTCCCATTCCACTTAATAACGGTGTAAATACGGAGTAACACATTAGATCTTTGAATCTAAAATCAAAAATCTTGGTCCAGGCATTCCTCCTTGCCTATGGGTGCAAGAAAGGAATTCTAATAATTCACTCCCAAAAGCGACAGAATAACACGTTAAAAATCGAATGTTTTTTAAACCAGCACTATGAAATCTCGTTTAAGAATAAAATACAATACAATATCACCTTTATTGTGCACACAAAGAAAGAGCTGAAAATTATAGGTACAGTGAGATTTCGTTATAATACACAACGGGCGGTCTTATCGCTATAGTAGCGATCTCTTCTAGACAACCCTTTGGGTGGAGGACACGGTAACTATAGACAACGGGTAGGGGGCGACACATATATGTATATCTGTAGAAAAGTAGTTATATATATATATAAATTGAGGTTAACAAAAATTATCACAAGCATGCTGAAAGCACACATCTTGGAATAGTAAACATTGTAAGGACATACACTTGACATTATCTAGAAATGTCTCCGGCCTACAAACCCAGTCACCTTCAGCGCTGAACACGTACGAGTCTAGTTACACTAGGTTACGGTTTTAATCTGTTGAATCCACTGCAGGTGTTAACCTACTTGTATTTTTCGTAGATAAAGCACGAATATCTATCTAACTTTATAACTAACATTCTTAGTTTAAAAACTACAAAGACGCTTTTATTAATTTAAAACTATGAAAGCCTTGACGTACTTTTATCAAATAAAATTAACATTGAACACACATAGTCAGGAGTGTCAGGACAAATCTAACTCGAGATGTAATGAATATGCCACTCTAGAAGTCAGTAATGGTTATTTTTTATGTTATAAGCAGATAAACAAGCATACGGGTCACCTGATGTTAAGTGATCACACCAGGGGCATCACCAATGCGTTGCCGGCCAAGGAGGAATCTATGGACCTGCCTCTTGAAGGTCCGTATGTCATAGCTATTAGGGAACACCGATGCAGGGAGTTCCGATCCAGGGAGGCATAGTTTACATATACGAGGCAGAAAATGCCGTGAAAATCGCACTGTTGTGGAATGCCAGGTATCCAGGTGGTGGAACCTGGTTTTGCATCAGAAAGGATATTTAAAACGCTCCGTAGTGCAGAATTTATGTGTAGCCTTTTCAGTAACCATTAACAACTCCCAAATGGCGGCAGTTAGCAATAGCTTATATGTATATTCCTTCTCCATCCTTCCAGCTCCATCATAAGAACCAGCATAATGTTTTTGTTAGACATCTTGGTTCCGAAATGGCAAATGTCATGAAGATTCTTAGTTCTGAGATTTTATTACATAGTCTATCTACCTATTTGAAGCACATTACTACATAAGTTTTCATGTCCCAGATTAAATTTTCCAGTTGCTTCGGGGCTTCCACACAGGCTTAGTCCAGTCGTCCGTCTCAAAATACGGCCGCAGTGCAGACATTAAGTTGAAGCTCAGGTCAAATCGAGGTTCAATATGAATAGACTTTCGAATTCGAAAGTTCCAGAACAATCCCTGCTGCTCTACTACTACTAATATCCACCTAATTAAATAGTGACCATCCGAGAACAGAACCTCTAAAGTAAAGGCCCTAAAACTGCGCATTACCGAGGCTCTGTAAGACAGAATGCAAGACAGACAAAACATCAAACAATCACTCACCCCCTTCTTCCGCCAGGTCTCCTTCCTCCTCAACCGAGGCAAGCTGTTGTACTTATTTTCCGCACTCATTGTACTTCACATTCCACCATCACCGCTGGTCACTAAACACTCATCGTATCATCTTCCAATGTTATTGTAACACTGCTCAGTATTTCACATATCGACTACTTAGGAAAATATTGAGAATAAGCAATAACCATTTTGTCAATGACAGCTGGAAAAGGGCATACAGTTTTCCTGAATTCATAGTACACACCAATCCATGGAAATACACTAACGAAACCAATATAAAGAAAACCGATGTGCAATGCCAAAGATTTCTATAGGACTATGCAATATTAAAAATAACACTATCTTGCCAGCTTGTAACTCGCTTGTCATGCCCAACAACCTTTGCCATTTTCTAGTCATATTGCCCTGTGACAGACAAACTCTCTCTCTCGTTTCTCATTAATAAGATCACTTTTTAAAAGAGAAAACTAGTTTGATCATCTTTGATCATAATCAACTTCGTAACATGCGTTCTGTATCGCGCTTCCTTAAATTCCTACTCTAAATACTACTTCTATAAATAAAAAATCTTACAGTACACTTAGTTAATGTAGCAATAAGTCATAACCTGGTTGAGGTGGAGAAACGCGGGGTCATAAAGATAGCACACCAGGTGAGTCATGTCGCTAATAGCAACAACAGTTTTACTACTTACTAGTGCACGAATTCCTACATTTAAAGGTAAACGGAAAAAGGTACTGAGTGGAAACTACACGTAATTCACAGAATCGATAAACGTTGAAATACTTGGATGTGTATCTTAGGACTGAGAGTTCAATTTAATTGTCATCTGTGACGTTACGACGAGGCTCTCCGAGAAAAAGTGTCGAAATCTCCGAGAAAAAGAAGAACTTCTTGAGTGTGAAATACACTGAAATTAGTCCGGGTTTCCCGGTACAAATTTTTTCACATGATTACTTCAAGCCAAATTTTCGTGCTTAATTTGGATGATATGTTAAACTTTTTCTTCTACAAAACAGTCTCCACGGTACCTAGAGAAACATTGTCGTACCACGCAATTTGTAGGACAGTTGTGTGAACAATACACTCCGAATATTACGTAGAGCAACGGAGATTATCGCAAGGCTCAAAAAAGCAACGAAGCAAAAAAAATATATTTACCTTCAAAATTCGAATCAAAGGACCACAAACAAATTCAAATTCCATATTAACACTATCTATTAGTACACTGAAATAAAACGGACACCTACCTATAAATAAACCAACGAAAATGAACGATAGCACAGGTATTTGCAATCTGTGACAAGATAAGGACGTGTAGATTGAATAAAATATTGAAACAGAGGAAACGTTAACATCGAGAAATTTTTAAATGGTCATGAATGGAGGCAGAAAAAGTCAGAAAAAAGGCACATTTTGAAAATTCTAGAGACAGGTGAATCAGAATTTTGGGATTATTTTAAAATCCCAAAACGAAAAGGAAGTCATGCATGTTATTCATGAAATAACACATTGTCTAGATATTCACAGTTTTCCAAATTAGTCATGTTCCCGAAAATCTGTACAAAGTTTTTCATCGTTCTAAAGGACGTAAAGCCACATAAAAGCCCATGCACTAAACAAGACAGCACCACTAAAACTACATTTGTTTACAATGAACCTGGCCATAATTACGCAATACCAACATCAGACGATGCATATTTGGTAAACATCCACAAGTTGCTTCCACTCATAGTAAGAGCATCATACCTTGTCATCATGTTGTCATGCCTTACATCATTCATATTAGGCAGAATTAGTCTGCATAGCAAATTTCTGCATGCATGACAAAGAAAAGTCTTTTTTACCATACGCTGAAACGCTTTCACCCACTGAAGAGTTAAAAGTAACTTGGTGTCACTTTAATTGAAAAGTAACACTTTGAGTTCTATAATTGACGTTGTCTTTCATCTGATACATTTATTTGTTGGTTGTATGTAACTCGAAACGTAAGGTACTAAATACGATTGGGTATCTTAGTTCTGAGGAAGATTGCCCAAATTGCCTATTGCCCAATTAAAAGGAGAAAAGACGCATTACTATGCAAAATTTTTTAGAGATATTGAGATATCCTAGAAGATTTGAAGGCACATGCAAGAATTAAAACAGTACTAGAAGTTACTAAGCAAATATAGATGTTCAGTCACACACGATCGATTACAGTAGACATGTACTTTTATTTATTATACAAATAAAGAGAACTCCATACGTCTAGCCCAACCTGAACGCTAGTACCGAACGATAAAACCCAAATTTGACTGAAATAGGGATGTCACGACCGCACCTTCAGTACTTACTTTCGTGCAAGAAGGCGTGGCTATCAGCTCGTAACTAATTAGTAATTGTTAGCAGACTAACAAATCCTGACCGTCAACCCTGATATGTCTACATCGAATGGACTGAAGATTTTGAATCGGGGAGCCAAACTGCTTTCTTTCTAGTTGATCCTTCATAACTGAAGATCGCGGTGGAAAGTTTGGTAGGACAAATTGCCTCCATCGGCAATTAAGATATGGTCGCGATCTTGGTGAGTCCTATCTCAAAAGTCAACATTTCTATAGCCAAACATCACCTACCCTTTGGTTCTCACACAGCACTTGAAACTCATATGCCTTCGAGCCTGCTACAAACACAATTCCTACATATCCTATTAGAGTCCCAGACCATAATCTACAACACTCATTTTACAACCAGGTACACTGTATGACCCTTCCAATAAAAATAATATCCGAAGATAAGATACAAGTCAACCTAGCGACAGTACCTCATACTACACCACCACTTTAGAACTATCTTCCAAATATTTTCAACACATTTCAACACTGCAGCACTCAATTTAACTTTAACTTCAATTACATCACTAAGTTAAAAACGTATAACACAACACCGCACTAAGGATATTGACTGAAAACTGAAAACTCGCAAAGATAACGTCAGCGTGTGTCGGTAGACGTGTGTATACACACCTGCCGTGGTGTGTGTGTGTAGCGTTAACGGATAAAGCTAGATAATTTTGTTGGTATAAAACTGTAACAGGTAAATCTGTAACAATGGACATATTTGTATTTTTATATAGGTAGATAAAAAACTTTTAAAATTTTTGGGTTTTGGTCGAGTATCAGATGAAATCTTTTGGATAACTTAGCATCTTTGTGATTTCATATCACATGCATGTCTAGGATACTTTTCGTTTTAAAAATGGATCTGCGGGATAACGGATAAAGTTTTATTGTAGAGCCTATGTCCATCAGGGATATAGTACGATTCTAATGGAATAACGAGCTCAGTGAATTCGGAGCCTATTCTACTCAAACAAACAATCAAATTTTTCCTCTTAATATTATTATTATTATAAATGTAAAACACGGCTATTATTTTCGGAATATAAGGCACTACATCCATCTCGAGAGTCCAAGCCAACCTGCACGAGGTGCACCCCACGGAACGAAAGACAAGGTCTATGCGCCAGGTCACCAAGCTCTGCATAATGCCGACTTAATGGTCTCTTGCATAGCGGTAGACCATTCTCTATCCGCCTCTACCAACATCCTTCTAGAGTCTAGAGTCGCATAAATTATGGTGGTAAATATATGTGTGTGTATGTGTATATATGTATATATATATATGTATGTATGTATATATGTGTGTGTGTGTATATATATCCGAATATTCATTCTGTATGTGAATAAGTGAGAAAATATACGAATCAATTGAAGAGCATCACTATAATTAAAGAAAACCATAAAATACAAGTCGATGCCAATCCAATACGAACAAAAAATCTCTATTGAATAGCAATTAGCTAATGACAGATATTGATAGACTATAATGACGATTATTAAAATACTAGACCCGCCTGCAGCTTCTTCCGCGTGATCTATCTATTTCTGTGCCTTTTCATCCAGATCAGTTGCTTTTGCGTGTAAAAGTAACATCCATCCATATATCTGTCCATCCATCTTCACAAACTTTCACATTTATAATAAATAGTACGACTAAACGAAAATTAAAACAATTTTGCTTAGCTGTTTTGCTGTCCGTACGAGTATATCCCTTTAACCAATAGATGATAGTATGAGACCAATTATCATCACAAATGAAGTTCCATTGAAAATATACATCCTGAATTATCTATATTCAATGTCATAATAGAGCAATACTGGAACAAAATAATGTATTCATATTTCCTGTTCAGTAATTTACAAATAATAAATAGGCGGGAATATGACGTGAGGTCTCCAAAAAAAATATTATTTATAGTATGTAATGACGAAATTCCATACAAACTTTCATCAACAATTTCAACCTCTTAAAAGCATATTTTCGTGATGAAGGGTAGTTTTTCTCCAGTCTATCTCTTCACCAAATTTGAAAAAAATCGGTTCAGTGAGTGCGGCGTGAGAAGTCACAAATAAGCAAATAGACAGAGTTACTTTCGCTTTTATTAATAGATCGGTCTTATAAATCGGTCGACGATTTAAGGTACAGAGCTAAAAAGTGTGTCTTTTTAGAATTTTCGTCTCTTGTCAGTTAGTGCGGTGGAGTTTGAGTTTGTAAATCTATGTAAAATTGTGTGTTTTACGGTGTCGCAAATCCTGAAGGAAGTTTGTGACAAGCACGAAACCAATCGAAATATTGTATTCTTTTCACCCCTTACACACATACTGGTCATTTATGTATTTCTAATTATATTAACTTTAATATAATTTCCCTATACCTATAAATAATAAACAGCGGACGCTATATCATTCAATTATGTCACTGAAATGGGAAACACCAAACGAAAATTTGTTCGGATGTTACTAGAATATGTTAACTACATTTTAGATAAATTATTTTATTTTCATTAAGAAGCTCATAACAGCAACAGCGGCAACAGCGGGCGCGGTCGGCAGGACAATGGGCATTCAGTGCTTCAGAGGGCACATAAAGCTGTTCCAGGTTGTTATCGTTACGGTAATCGTTAATCGGGTCAAAGGCCTTCTGCTGACAATTTAACTTCCAGCATTTGCGTTGACCACTATTTTATCAGCACGCACTGGAGTAGTGTGGCAGATTGTTAATAATGACTTGAAGGCATATTTTAATGTATGTGAGGACTATTACTTACAA
Organism: Asbolis capucinus; assembly: GCA_018249125.1. Classification (NCBI taxonomy): domain Eukaryota; kingdom Metazoa; phylum Arthropoda; class Insecta; order Lepidoptera; family Hesperiidae; genus Asbolis; species Asbolis capucinus. The sequence continues at coordinate 7,879 of DWJZ01001837.1, forward strand.
AGCCACTTTTAGCTTTCTCATGGCGGGACATTTTTCTCTTGTTGACATCCAGATGCACCATTCTGAAAAGAATTATTTATGTGATTACACTAAACTTATAAGTACATAATCTTTTTTCATATCTGGAGTATGATTAATACATAGGTACATCTATTCTGTAACAATATGAATGTCATCAGCAGTATATATAATAAATCTGTAACTGTTCACTGTCTGTACATAGAAGATAATTGGGAGAAACTATTACTTGGGGTTTGTAGTAAGGAACAGAGCCATACATAATTATTAGAATTTTTGCCTGTTCTTCCGTGAATATGCAAAAATATTAATTTTAAAATTCTTTTTTATGACCCTTAGCTATATTGCAGCAAAGCATGTATCTATAATTCTAAATAAAAATATATTTATCTGACATTTGTTTTTACAAACACATCCTAAACATCTATTTATACCATACCAAGGATATAAGTAAATTGACAAAATATTAATAGATAACTTTAAAGTAAATTATATATGAGTATATAATTAATTGAAATCAGATTATAATTATAAACACTAAATCATACAATGTGTTTCCCTCATATCATGAGTCACATTGACAACACAAACATTACATCACTAACACCCACAGGTCACGACACACAAACAGTTGTTATTCCCATAAAAATGTACTGTTGCTGGGAATTACCTTGTTTTACAGGCAAGATCTTCACCTACTAGGCTAGTTCTTATTACAAATTGAATTGGAAGAAACAAGCCTGTTGGTTCAGTGGATTGTAAACCTGACTACTTAGCCGGAGGTTCTGGGTTTGATCCTCGCCGAGAATATTTTTTTCTGAGATGAACAGGAATGTTTGTTCTGTATCTTGGGGTACTAAAAATATCTATATATGTATGTATTTCGAAATATGTATATTTATCAATTGTCCGATCATAGTGCAAGCGAATGTTTGGATAAGATCAGATGCTTGTGTGAGACTAGTCACAGCAGATGCTTAAGTAGGGCTGCAAGTATAATTTTTACAATTAGTAACTACTTGACAACAATCCTCCCTGGTGATAAAGATTGTATGAGGTGTAATAGTTAATTCTACTGAGTTTCATTTACATTCAGTGATTCGTGTTGGTTAAAATATATTACAGTAATGATGGCCTGAAACCTAGTTGGATGGGAACCTATCTGTGAAGCGAGGATTCTATGTGACTCCCAACATTGGCATTGATGGGTCAGTTAAATATTTGTTCTTAGGTCATAGATGGTATGTTGTCAATGTAAACAGAGACACAAGGAATCCTAGTTATTTAAAATGATGTGAACTTTCTCTCTAACTTTTGACTTTGACAAAATAATGATAAGATTTATGTAGGATTAATGGGTCACAGATATATTATATCAGCAATAATTCAATTTTACAATATGACATTACATAGTATTAAATACATAGAAAAAAATATGCAAATAATTTCTTCCAATTGAAATACTTGTGATTAAAGTTTTATTTACAAACAAGTGTTCTCAAGACCTAGCAACAAACTTAATCTAAATGTAAGTTGCTGGGCGTATCGTAAATGAATGCTATACAGTTAGCCAATAGATTGTGGTACGTCCCGCCAAATGCTCGTATTAAATGAGGTCGACCAACAAAACGAAAGAATAACACTCGAAAAAAGTAAGTGAAAAATAGCGTATCCTTTTTAATACCTAACCGAAAGTAATATATGAAGTAAGCTGAGATTTTTTAGACGTCTTGTAGTTTCAGTAAATGTAACATAACAGTTTTTATAGCAAAAAAAACGCAAAAACATGACCCGATACCTGCGACTTATAGTATAAGTCATAACCTAAGTAAGCTCCTTTAAATACAACATTTATCATGCTCCAAGATAAAAACGAGATAAAGCAACAACTTTACCACTAAATATTCGTAGATTAAGTCTCAAACAACTTCACAATCATCACTTTTTGATAAAAACATGATAGATAACACAAAATGACAAACGGTTGGACAACACACACAAGCATTAACTAGTGATGTCATTCATACTGGTTTTATTTCACGGTCAACGATTCGTTGTAGTGTTGTTCAATTTATATTATGGCAGCTGTCTTAACTCTTGTCACCTTTGCCTTTGACACCAAATTTTTATAGATGTTTATTAAAATGAAATGTTATTAAATAATAATAATTCTCTGTTTACGCACACGTTACAATAAAAGATATTTACAATCTCAATATTATTAAAAATAGATATAATAATGTTAAAGAACAGAATGTTGCTAGCTGATAACAAATATTTTTAGTTTCTGATAGAAGAAAACTATTCAAAATTTTTCTTCTATGATACGATTCTTTTGTTTCACTTGACATTAATCTGCCATGGAAAAAATTTGCTGATTCCAAAGATATAGTATTCCCATTTTTTATTAATAAGCCAAATTAAACGTTTTCAAAATGGATAAAACTAGTGAATCAAAGAAATGCTTCTGCGCAAGATGTTTTCTCCCTGTTGATCTAGAAGACAAAGTAGATATAGAAGGGCAAAGCTTCCACAGGATATGCAGCATGTGTTGTAAGATAATACACTTTTACAAGCTTGGATTTTAGTTCAGAGAGCACGTAAAGCCGTCGGTCTCAGTTGTTATCATTAAATAGCAATCGTTAAGCCGTGTTGGAGGCTTAAAAGCTTCAGACATTTGGGTTGGCCACTAACATCTTCTCCAATCCGCATTGGAGCAGGGCGGTGGAGATCTAGGTCTCCTCAGCATTAAATGAGACTCGTGATAGTCATTACTAAGAGGCCATCAAGGGATGAAGCCAGTACAATTGTTTATTGTTTAGGTTATGTTATTTTATGTAAATAAAACGCAATCTATAATAAAAAGCTCCAGCATGGAGTTCACCTCCTTAGACCAAGTTATTATTATTAACCAGTAATTGTCATTACCAGTAAATTCCTTTCAAAATTTCGTTCAGAGTCTTTTGAACAACAATAAAAATATTAACATATTTAGTCCTAAACGCATATTCTTCTTTAGTGTTGCCAAATGGGAAAATAAAATTTCAGTTGGGCGAATGGGAATGAAGTGTAGCATTTTTTTTATTAGTTACTGAATATCATTTTAAATAGCAGAAATAGCCGCGCGCTGTAATGTGATTTTATGTGTAATGTAATTAGACTGGCGTTCACAAATACGAACGTAATAGTCTTAAAACAATAATTATACTAAGTATAGGGCTGTGATGATTTTTTTCATTTAAATACTTTGTTTTACATTTTGCATTCCTGGTATTCGAGATTCAAGTCGTGAGCTCGTTCATTCTTTTCCACGACATAAATCTCCTCTACGTTTCTTGAGTCCCTTGTGACATAAATGATCTTTTTTAAGAAAATGTAAACGGCCATTATTCATTATTAGTCATTATTAGGCGCGCCGAACTTCATTTTCCTTTTTTGAAGTTGGAAACTACTGGATCGATTTATACATAGGTATTTTGCCATTATGCACGAAAGTAATTTTGAACGACGGATAAATCGTTCTTTTTGATATTACACGTTATTTGGACGCATGCTTTGAGAGATATTACGGTTTTAAGTATCGCGCTGCTGCAAAGCTAGATTATTCCCAGCCAATTCTAGGCTGATGGGTAAGTAGGTGGGTATTGTAAGTAAAATGAAGGATAAAAGCTATATTTGGTCTGAAGACAGGTTTGCTAATCATTAATAAAATTGCAGGTGTCTGCAGGACAATTCCTACTTCGCTGAAGATGTTCTACGGCCATGTATTTTGCAACTCCTGTTTCAAGAGTCATGTACTGAACCGTATGAAAGGCGATAGTCGCGTTCACTCTAGTAGCTGGTGGATGCAATGGGCGCCCACTGGGAAGCCTAATGAAGGAATGAAAGAAGACGAAGGTCAGTTGCATACAAGACTATTTTACGAGTAACGCAAACATATACATATACAGATGTCTCTCTATTTATCTAGATTTCTTACATGCTGGTACTAACCCTATAGAAAAACTTTAGAACTTATCTTCTGTAACATCTCCATACTCAGAATTAAATAGAATGATTTTCCGAATTTTTCGGTAGGCAGACATTTTCAGTAAGTGAAATTTATTGCAGCAAATCCTGGATCCACTTCTGAGGATGTTTCTAAGCGTGTAATTTGCGCTCGCTGCTTGCAACCGGTACATGAAAATTGCAAGGTGCAAATTGGAGATCAGTGTTTCCACACGAACTGTGCACGATGCTGTTAGTATTTTTATAATTGAATAAAAGTAATGAATGATGAATTGATGACGAAATTATTGGTTATATCACCCTGATTGGTTGCTTATTGTCACACTATTCTTTGTAGTTTAGTAGTAAATAGCATGGCGAAATAAATGTGGTATCGTTCTTTCATGTTGAATAACATGCCCATTATGCCCGTCATGGCCCAAATTACAATGTATACAACAGCAAACCAAGCTGCATGTTTTGTTTGTGCAATATTGTGCAATATTTGATATACATTATAAAACCGATCCTATGTTATCTTCACATAATTAAAATTTGTTTTAGACTTTTGCCACTCAGTTCCTACATCGAACGTAAAAATTTACTACGGCCAAGTTTTCTGCGAAGACTGCTTTCACCGGTACGTTCTGAATAAGAATAAGGACAACCCATCAGAATTCTTCAAGTCCTGCTTTGAGTCATGGCAGAACAGTGCACAATTCGCGGCCAATATGAAAGATTTCATGGCGGGAAACAAGGACACTTCACCGTTTGTATTTATGATGCAAGGACCCCAGCCGCCTTTCTGTAGATGCGGAACTGGCCCGCAGGACTGGTTTCAGGCGAATGAACCCAAAAAATGTTAGTCGTTTTAAAATTATATTTCCCTTTAGATTGTGCGGCAATTGTTACAGCATTTTGACGTGTTTTTGTTTCTTCACTTCCGGCAAAAAGGATAATTAAAATTAATAGAAAATGATTATATTTTATTACATTATAAGTAATATGATTCAGAAATGCGTTATTCTAAGCACTGAGATTCGATTTCACAAAATTTTACATGTTTGTGGTATCGAGACAGTGTTTAGAATATTTTTGTAAATAATTTGAGGACTAATTTATTATTGGTAGGTACTGTAGATATTCCTAAATGACGTTATATCGTAGTGCATTTGGTTATAGGTGCGTAACTTCAACATAAGAAAATTTTCACAGCTGCAACGGCAACACCGGCTACCATCTCGATTGGGGAGGAATCTCTGGCCACCGTGGAACTATCATTCGAGAATCGTACGGAGGTTTCAGAAATTCCAGAGTCTTGCGCAATCGACGAATCAGCAAATCAGGAAAATTTAATCGTGAGTGCAGCTGAAAAAATTGAAAAGCTGACGAAATATCTACACGAAAGAGTTATAAATTCGGAAGCTAAATATCCGAAAAAATGGAAAAACTTCGTAGAATTAGACGACGACGCATCCACAGTGTCGGATGTATCGTTCTTCGGTTGGATAGATCTTCAGGATTCGAATGTACAGAAAAGTGAAATGGATTGTCCCAAGTGTTTGTGGCAATGTGGTCCTATTTTTGTAAACAGTGAATACTTAAAAGGGCAAGTGGTTTGCGATGAGTAAAATTAATAAAATGTGATGTTAATGTTTAGCTTTTCATTGTCATCTGCCTCTGCCGCAATTCGAAAATTTATGATTTTGAAAGTTTCTAAAAACATTTTCTAATCGTAGCCTAGGTACAAGTCGAAATCACTAGCCCACTGATTTAATATTGTTCGTATATTAGCATTTTTTGGCAAAAGCGGACCGTACATGGAGCTACTAGAAGCGACCAGAAGCTGCGAACGAGTTTTTTTTTATACATAACATCAGCACAAATTGAGCGTACCAGTGGCCGCGGTCGACCCACAATTTATGGAAGCGCTCGCGTCTGGTGGCGGCGACTAGTAGATCGAGTGCCCGCCCTAAGTCAGCTAGTGGTTGCGTCTAGTGGCCGCCACCAGTGCCCCGCCCGCAATGTGCACCCGCTCTAAAAGATTTTCGTAGTGCTGCGGTAATAGTTTCCAAATTGACAAATAAAATTTTGATATTCCTAATAGCCTTAAGATCCCTGGGCTTCATGTCATAGCCAACTTACATTTTTACGGAGCTTTATTTTCTTCCTATTTCATATCCAAGAAGAGATTGAGGGAAATCACACACTAAATACTATAAAAAGTACGCGTCTTTTTTACGTAAAGTAAATGGGAGTATAGGCCCAACAACGATGAAAAAAACATGTGACTAAAAAATATTATTTATTTACATTTTTTTGTTCCTTTCGGAGAACTGACGTTTAGTTGGCCAAATATATTTGTTAAAGCAGGAAGAGCAAAAGTAGTGTCCATAATATACCCTTGGAAATGCGAGCATTGTGTTGCAAATACCTGTAAAGTGAAATTATATATACATATATAAATGAATGTTTATGAGTTTGTTTGTTTGTTCTTTATAGACTGAAATGGTTAGAGATAGAGCACTGACGTCTTTAGCAACTTTGTTCAGAATTATCTGGAACAGGTTTTGGTACCGAAATGTTATCGATTAGACACATGGTTGATAGGTTGATGCGTAGGAACGCGCGCCGGGTATATCTATTCCAAAATATAAATTTTAATAATATTTTGTGACCTAATTTCAACAAATCAAACTAGGTTCATAGACTTTCACAGGTTAATTACTAGATTTTTTTTTTAAATATGTCAACTAAATGTAAGCTAACATTACTGTTATGTTATTAATGACTAGAAACCGCCCTCGCTTCGCTTCGGAAGAGCCAGTTACCAATAAAAGTAGTTATTGTGACATACCTTAAAAGTTACACATACGGTATCGCGGACTTATTTGTAGATGTCCTTTAAACCTTTAAAACTACAGTACATCACGGTGCTCTGTTGACAATAATTTCCGCAGCGTACGCGACATAAAGCTTATTTTTGGATTTTTTCACTTATTGGGTTACATTATCGAAGTTTTCATACGATCCCTAACGTTTCTAAAAATATTTTATAGTTTATGTTCATCAGGAATAATGTAGAATTCTAATGTCTGAGCCCTTCAGGTAGTCTAAGCACTTGAATTCGCCACTAACCTTCTGCCAATCCGCATTGAAGCAACGTCATAACGAATGCTCTAGGTCTTCCAAGTGTGATAAGAGTCCCGTGCTCTGCAGTGGGCCATCGATGGGTTGAAGCCAAAATTGATTGGCCGAAATTAAGCCATAAAATAACAATTAAGTGATTTACTTACAACAAAGCCCAGAGTGTGTTTTATTTGCTACTGATCCGTCATCTATGCCTGAATTATAATTACCAGGGCTAGCTTCTCTAACATGTTTGGTTTCCATTATTTTTTAATTTTTCAATTTTTATGTTTATACTGAAATTGTCAATTTTGCAACTTTGAAGTAATATTGAGTGTGACTGAAGGGAGTATAATTTTTTATGGTTTTATTTTATTACATTATCGAAACTTGTTATTGGAGAAACTAAAAAGTTTGACTAACATCATTGGTTTAATTTTGAATGTAACAGAATTTTAACAAGAACCTTTGAAATACCTGAAAATACATAGACATATGCCACTCGTTATTTTTCCAGATCGAATATCTACTTCCAGTCGAATAAAGATGTGCGATGTTGCACTATAGAACAGAAATGCTTCTACACGATTATTTTTACCAGACTAAACATTGTTTATGTCTTCAGGATTACATGCATTGTTTTGAATTCAGTGAGTTCTTGATGAAATTCAATAATTTTCAGTTATTTATTTTGTCTATAACGATTGTTAATTAGTTTGTGTCCTGTGGTTTTAATGGTCACATTCCGAAATCCCTGGAAACGATTTTATTAAAATTAATAGTATACAACTCCATTTATTTACGAAAATAGTTGCCACCTTCGCGTTAGCATTACTGGAGTTTATATTTCGTGATTATTATTATTATATAAAATGGCAATTAGGATACCGGTGATAAAAAAGAAAAAAAAACAAATGAATTTTGTTCATTGCAGTGTGATAATAATATTTTATTTCATACAAATTGAATTAAGTAAAAAATAAAATAAATAAAAAACTATAAAAATGTGGATTGCATATTACGGACTGCGTTGACGCAAACTTACAATAAGCTGTGTTAAGGCTGTATGGCAAAAGTTCAAAGTAGTTAAATTTTACAAAAAAAAGGTGTGTCAAATGTCACAGTTAAATGTCAAACAGTCGACCTGACGCCTGATAGAATTTGTGAACAAATTTTATTGCATCGGTTGTGAGATTGTTGAAATAAAGGTGTGGTTTTTAGAAAATTACCGAATTTATATATTTTTGACTTAAACTCATTTGAAAATTCATATGGCAGTACAAATTAAACCAAATGACTGCCCCTTGAGTTATTATTAAAAATTGACAATTGCATGCAACGCTTGTAAAAGTAATTGAAGGGACTGGGCGTTGACTAAATTGTAAATAAATAATCACAATGTATGGAAGAAAAACTCCGTCCACCTATCGATCCACACCCTCCGTGTACTCGCATTACACTGGAAAGTAAGTTATGCTGCCTTTTAATAATGGTAAATTCGAAAAACATTATGTTCTTGAGGTGTATTCAAATACCTGACTGCTAACTGGAAGTTGTGGGCTTGATTCCCACCCTGGACAAATATTTTTATGATGAACGGTAATATTTATGCATGTAAAAAAATATTTTTCGAAGTGTATTTAAAAACGTATACAGAAATTATGCATGTATAAAAAAGGATAAAGATATTCAAACTTAATGTACATTTTACGATATATATAATTTTTCAGATCCTCAACAAATTTACGCTCAACGAAGTCAGTTAGATCTTTACGAATACCATGGTACCAGAAACCTATTTTACACGATGCTTTTGTTCTGGACTTGCAGAGAGGTTCGCTTCTGACCGGTTTCATATCTGTTGTGAGTATTAGAATATGATTTTTTCTGTATTGCACCAGGAATCCCTGGTTCAAAACCCAGCTGTGGCCTTTGGGGGTTTAATTTTACACTCTAAAACAAGCACGGGGCATCTTAGCACCCTCTTTGCTATGAGTGTATAAACATTGTTTTTACTTTATGATTGTTTATATATTTTGTCATCATCATCAAGCTGTTTAACTGCTAGGTTCGGGTCTCCTCTTAATGTGAAGAGCATAGGCTATTTTCCACTACACTGACCTAGTGTGGATTGGATTTTACATAAAGTTATTCAAACCAATAGGCTATCATTGTTTATTATACTTAAAATCTCTTGTTTCTTATTGTTTCAGCTTATAGCTCTTGTCACCTTCGCTCAGAGCATCTTTGACCTGTACTGCCTCGGCATGGCCACCCCTGGATCAGTGCATTATGGTTACTATATTATTAGCTTCCAATTTGTATATGTTGGGAGTGCTCCCGGTAAGACTTTTTTGTATGTTATTGATATCAAACCTATTTTATGTGCATTCATCCATACATCAGCCGTTCTACTTACTACTACATTAAATTCTTTAGGAATATTTTATTGCCATCTTCTATGGTCATTAGTAGGGTTTACAAAAAAGACATTGTATAAACACATAAATGAAATAATTATTTATTTGAAATATTTTTTTATTTTATCAATTTGATCATGATGTTTGATGAGATGTTTGAAAATGATAATAAGTGAAAACTTCAGATTATTACAGGTAAATACAGGTGCCTAACCCATACTTTTTGTTAATAACTTTGAAAATTAGAGGTGGACTCCACATTATATGAACCAAGATGCTTCCCTTCAATGTTCTAACCACGAGGCCATGAATACATAAATTATTTTTATATTAATCAAACATTTTATTTCCAGTTCGCAATGTCCTGATTGTATTTTCACTGTTCTCATGGATTGGCTCAGTGGCAGTGCTGATCACCAGCATATTGCTGATTGTTGCTCTGAGAAAGGTAAGAAACAATAAAAAAGTTGTAAAATTATCCCCACATGAGGATCTCGTTTCCCAGGTGGCATGATCCACACTAACAACACATACATGTCTGTAACCAGAAAACCAACAATCGTCCATTACATTAATGCCTATTAGCACATGCAGGCTGGGAATCTAACCTGTACTTGTTATTACTCTGAATGGTTCACTATCAGCTTAGCTAATGGGCAGTTTTACAATAGTTTGATAATTAATATGCTATTAAATTGTAATAAGCTTTTCAGGAATGTAAATTTTCATATTAGATTCCTTTAATTCAGAATTAAAAGAAATTATTTCAAGAGAGCTGTTAAATTCAGTTTACTACAATATCAAGTATGTGAAATCTATGCTATTGAAACTTTCAAAATTGTTACATATTTAAAAATTCAAATAGTTTCAGGAGCATCACTATAAAGATATGTTTGTAACTTCCTAAAAGGTTTTGGGTCTTCACATCTGTGAATAGATGTGTATAGAACTAAATCAAATCTTTTTTTACTTTTTAAACTGTTCAATACTAGTTTTGATATTAATTGTACACAATGTATTTTACAAAATAATGCGCACAAGTATTTATCAGCTAGAGCCCAACTTATGGACCTATTTTGTTATTTTGGCAAAATTTGTAAGCAAATGGTGTATCAAAGTAGTACTTTAAATGCTATGGAAAATGGTTTTTTATTATTTATTTTTACAAATCTCGCATATTGTTATATTGAAGTTGTAAGGGCTTAAGTTCTTACATATCTCCTTATGATTTATAAGAATACTGGTAATGTCATCGACTTGTGTTTGTTCACATATTTACTTAAGATGAGAAAGGCTACAATGCTACATATATCTAATAATTTCATATATTGTTTCATTCATTGTCTTATATATTTCCACTAATTCATTTTCATTCATATCATATGCTGTTCCGTGTAGTTAATCCAGACAGGAAAACTTAAGGTATTGAGTCATGTTTATTTGAACTTGTTTATTTTTTGTGTGGATTTGCTTTTATAAAGCTTTTTCATATATTTTTCTTATGTTTTTAATTTTTTTTTGCTATTAATTTGTTCATTTAGTGTGACATTCATGCCAATTAAGAGAGTAAGGTGTGAAATCAATAATGAGTGAGGAGAGTGATTATGTTAAGGGATTAGTTTATAAAGTAAATGATCAAGTATTAAAAGACAAGAAGTATTAGAAGAAAAGAGTTTTTAACCAACTTTATTAAATTATTGTTGTCTGTCTGTATATTTACATAGAGCCTTCAATATTAACAAACAGATAATCAGACATAAATTCTAAAATATATTGTTTTGGGTTTTATACTTTCATTGGAAGCCTCAGTAATAATTTCTCGATCGATCAATTACCCATTAATAATTATGTAATTCCCCAGGAATACGAGAAGAAGATAATCCCCTGGCTGTACACGTTCGGCGTGTTCATCCTCTTCCGGTTCGTTGCGTTCATCTTTGCAGCGATTGTGAACGACATGATCTTCGCGTACAACATCCTCAGCTGCCTGATATGGGTGGTGTTCGTGGTGGCCGGGGCTTACGGCTGGCTGCTCGTCTACAGCCTGTACCTTGAACTCGCTGATCTTACCAAGCTGGAGGATCTGGCGCATTTGAGGGTGAGTGGTTGAGTATTTATTTTGTTAATGCGAAAGTTTGTGAGGATGGATAGATGGATTTTTCCCGTGATTCTCACCCTTTTCTTCACCCCCAGTGGTCACCATCACATTTAGTGCATAAATATAAAGTGTTATGCTAACTGCGATAATGATGAAGTCACTTATGTACTTTCATCCCCTATTTCAACTCCTTGAAGTATTTTTTCGCGAATAAAGGTAGCCTGTTTTTTGTTATTCTGCCTCTGCACCAAATTTCATCTAAATTGGTTCAGTAATTAAGGCGTGAAAGGTATGTTACTATGTTATTTTGGAATTTATAATATTAACAAGGAAATAACATTTCTCTTAAATAATAATTCCTAGAGATTCGGTCTGCGGTCCAAATTCAAACGTGATTCAACATTAGCCCAATAACTACATATATCATTCATTCTAGTAAAGTAGTGAAATGCATAGCGTGTGTAATGGTTTTATTTCGTAATTAAATGTATTTTATACATTTTTTTGTATAAAGTATTAGCTTTCTGAACTCCTTCTCTATTAAATCGTGAATTGTGCCAAATTACATCTTTCCGTAAAAGGGGTTACAAAATTTTTGCTTCTCATCTTAACATTATAATTTTCTCATTCTAGATGGGTACAATGGCATCTCTAAATGCCTCCCTGGCAGGTTCGCGGCCCACAACGCCCCACAGCGCGGTGTCCACGATGCCCGCGTCGCAGATTTGATCCGAGCCCCCCGCCGCAGCCCCCGGCGACTCCGCCCCCCTCGAGACACCTGTGTGACCCAAGTAACATTTACATAACGTTGCCTTATTATCTCCGTATCTTCAAAAAACAAATTTTCTATATTACTTTATGTTAATATTAGTATGTTAAAATTGTTAAAATGTTAAGTATTTCTTTAAAGTATATATACTATCTTTGTAGTAATAGTATTATATAATAGTAATGGTCTTCACCCCATTGATTGTCCAATACTGACCGTGAGTGTTTCTTCATACTGAGAACGCATACAGCATCTACCACGCTGTTCCAATTGCTTTACCTGATTGGTAGAGATGTAATAGTAAAATTTGTATAATAATACTACTCTGCAATATGAATACTGTAAAGAAGTAATGAAAAAATATTTTTTTGATACGATGCTCGGAAAGTAAGAATATATAATATAAGTGATTAAATAAAACGTGAGTAGCTTCAGCCGACACTAAATTTTTAGGAATAACATTTAAGCTTAGTTTTTTACACAAGCATATTGACAACATTATGTATTGTAGTTATTTTAGGAATTAACATAGTGTAGTGTATTAAGAATATTGACTTTTTAAACTAACATAAGTTTGAATGGAATTATAAGACATTATTTTTAAGTTATAATCTGTATTTAATAACCACAGTAATTAAATCACTCTCAAAGTGACAGTTATAAATAGTTATGTAGAAAGTGACGTTAGTACTTGATGTCTTAACTTTGTTTCATCTGTGCTTATTGAGCATTTGACATATGTCAATCATAGCAAGGAATCATGTGACGGCATATTGTGATGTTTAGCGCGAAATCGGATATTGAAATATCTGCCATGAAATTATGCTATATTTTTTAAAGACTTTTAGAATAATAGCTAAAACATTTGTGTATGTTAGGTACTTACACATCACTTTGCACTGTTAAGCATTACAAAATTAAATTATTATACGACTGAATAAATTAAATATAATATGAATGTATGACTGATCGATTAAATAATGAATTTCACGTTTTATGGTGTTGGAAAATTTTTACTTTTATAATTAATAACATTATTAATAAATAAAATTTGTATTTCATCACCTTTTAAAATAGTGTTCTCAAATCCATATCACTTTACAAAGGAAATTATATGAAGCACAATAATGAATTATCTGTACAGTCGCACAATTTTAGGTGGTTATTTGAAATACTATGTCGGATTATTTTTAGTGGATAAATAAAATATTTAAGATACTTATTAGTATCTTGTATATATTTCTAACAATTTATATGTTATAGCAAGATTAAATTTGATTATAA